>JAOTOM010001743.1:75000-78401 GCA_034440615.1 Ashinkailepas kermadecensis | reverse complement strand
CGCTAGAAGCTGGTACCTCAAGGTTCGATGTTTTGAAAGATAACTTGAAAAGAAAGGCAATTATGATTCCGCACATTCTGTTATTGTATTCAAGCGAATGTGCATCATCAATGTGATCTCAGATTACAATTAATTCAGTCATAGGTTAGCCATGTTCCCTACCAAGATTATTAGAATACAGGCATGTTCCATGCTCCCTGCATTGCGGCTACCAGCGCAACGCACAAACCATGACAATAAACGGCATATGCTAGAATTATTATTTAATAATATGAATGAACTTCCGCCGGCCGGAGAGCTGACATTTCGTCATAGTCCCAACAACGCGCCTTTTAATGCACTGAAGGTTTCAGTGCCGTAGCGACCAGGCCTCGGGTGCAATCGCGAAACTTCTAAGTGAATACGAGAAGCAAAGGCCCAACCAGTCGATGGTCCAGAGACTCCTTATCGGCCGATCTCAAAACGTCAGAGTGCTTGAGAGGAACCCGGACAGCAGGAGAGATTTTAAGTAACATGTCTAGTCATGATGTAGTTCTACACCACTGACCTCGGAGCAGGTTGCATTAAGCACAAGCTGTCGAGCTGTGGGAATGCAATTACAAACCTATTGGCGCCAAGTAACTTACCCCGAGACTGGTGACGAGCAGCAGAAATCGCCTACGCTTCATTAGCATGCTCTTCGGACACTGCACATCCATGGAAGCCGCTCCGGCGGGCCCATGCAAGATATAGTTGCATGGCTAACCCGAACACGTTGTCGTTACAGCGCGAGAACAGTAAGTGTGTGCAAGCAAATTCGTGTCGCCTAGCAGTAATAATCTCTGGTTTGTCTCGCATACATGATAACTCGTTCTCAATTTTAATTTATATTCAAATCCGACAAGTTCTCAAATCCACCAGCCGTTACTGCCCTTGCATTGACCGGGCTGATAATTAAGCAATACGGCGACGACTTGTGCAACGGTTTGAACAGTTTCCACAAAGGGAAACACCAGCGCATTCCTTTTTAAGTTCGTGCCTCCAAATCACCAGGCACCCATGATGGATAATCGTCCAGCCTGGCGGATCGCCCACCTGTCTCTCAGATACATCTTACCGAGTCAACCGTCCAGTCGCGTCTGGCCGAGTCGCGCGCGCGAGAGGGGTACCAGTCGTCATGGGGATGAGGCTGGTCCGGCCAACGTCCTGGCCTGTCACTGATCGGCATCACTGGTCACATCACTGGCAGACATCGTGACAATCGTGCTGCACATCGCGTGTGGCACTATTGCACCACAATGCGAAGGGAAGGGTCTGGTTGACGACTCCGGCCAGCCTCCTGCCCTACATGTGCAATGGTGACGCCTCATATGACAGTTGAATGCCATTATGTGCATGGGCACAATAGGAGACGGTCGGCCGGCCGCTGCCGAGCCGAAACTGACCAAGCATAACATCCGTCGCAGCCACAGCTCGAGGCATCAACTGCAACGTCGGCGTGAGCCAGCCCGCCGGGACATATGGGAGCAGCCGTGATTAGGCTGCCAAACGCATTCCAAAGAGGTGTCAAAAGTTTACTTCATGACATTTGTAAAGGGATTTATAATTTATGCTGCTTGTATGTCGTTCATAATTAACATGTTCTCTATTTGACGTGACGCTGTCGGTATCAGACAGTGGTTGCGTCTTGCTTACCGACAGTCATCAAATTACTTCAGGTGCCACACTGCCATGGCGTTCTCCACGAAGTGCAGCAACTGTGGGCAGGTCATGGCATTCATCATAGTATAACGAGGAAAATGTCAAAATTTAAATGATTCCGAACGTTACCCTGTCCTGTGCCAATGATTGCTCAAGAGACGTTCAGCTCTGATCCGACACATTTGTTGGACAGTGGGTCCGGCGCAGTGGAAAGATTTGAAACTCAAATTTTGTGGTTAATGTTCGTTCACGTTGGATAAAAACGAAAGACAATCTTGTTTGCACAGGAGGCGTTCAGCACCATAATCTCCAACCACTCATCTTACTTAAACCCAGACGTGTTTTACATTCCAAAGTATGTTTAAAGAGCACGGGTGGGTAATTCTCCTCAAACTTGAGCTAATATACTATGCATTTTGGGTTCAGAAAACCTGACGTACATCACTGAGGAATTGTTTATTCGTCTACAGAAGACAGTCCATAATCTCCTCCGTCCACAAGAGCCGGTCACCCATCCGAGATGGATAGGGCATCTACTGTCCAGGGGAGAGGAAAAAGGCCCACTCACTCTGTCACGTTATCCAATTTGCAACACCAATAAATCGGTCACGTGACCCTCTTTGCAACACCAATGCATCGGTCACATATTTTATCTGGTTAGTCTATGGTCAAAGCAATTGCCACCACTTGATAGGCTAGGAACCGAAAATAATGAATGCCTGTAGACAAACCATACGCACACAAAATGTTTAATTGGGTTTAATGATATCGCGGGCAAATGTGAAGCTTCTCTATGCAGGAGTTCGACACTGGTGGATAATGATGTGTTTTCGGAAGTTCTTGGGCACCACCAACGTTTGCCAACCATCCTGAATATTAACGTTGGACAGTACTGGCAAGCACCAGAAACTAGATGTATTGCTCCACGAGCGTCGTATGGGAAACCACCACTGGTCCACTGTGTGGTGTTCCACTTATGGGAAACCACCACTGGCCAACTGTGTAGTGTTCCACTTATGGGAAACCACCAATGGCCAACCGTGTGGTGTTCAACTTATAGCATCGTGCATTAAGTGGATATAAGATTGCATTCACCTGTAACTATTAAGCTTCAACCAAACGATTAGTAGAAGCAGTCGCATTACCCCGAAAATACTGACGGCTCCCGTATATAGTGTGCAAACAGTTATGTTATAACCTTCACGAGGGGAATGCAAATATTCTGCATCACGTTGAAAATACATTTAGGATCAAAAACTATCCCGCCATGTGATGCTCCGTCTCCCCCACCCCCCAAGCACGGGCGATTACACTCTCCAGCCGTTATTTGAGGCACAGACTCGACATCGAATACCCAGTGCCAGGCGGTCGGCGACTGCGGCAAGTCACGCGACTCGCCGGTGTGAACAGCGTGACCTGCGGCAGGTCACGCGACTCGCCGGTGTGAACAGCGTGATCTGCGGCAGGTCACGCGACTCGCCGGTGTGAACAGCGTGACCTGCGCGCGCAGAGGCGGTTTCAGGTGGCGCACACCCACGGCTGCCCCAGACGCAAGACCGGCCCAAGGGACCAATATGTCAGACACAACGTTCTTTCACAACCTACACAAAATCTGATGCTATTTCTCGTTCGATGGTGGTTGGTAATCAACGACTGGTGATGTCAGAGTTGTAGCTGCCACCGGCGTCTTGGAATTCCAAACTCATGTGGAAACCGACATC
>JAOTOM010001743.1:0-70000 GCA_034440615.1 Ashinkailepas kermadecensis | reverse complement strand
GACATAGAGAGACACACATAGAGAGACACGTATAGAGACAGACATAGAAAGGCAGACGTAGACAGACAGACATACATAGATAGACAGACAGACATACATAGAGAGACAGACAGACATTGAGAGACAGACAGATAGACATAGAAAGACAGACATAGAGAGGCAGACATAGAAAGACAGACATAGAGACAGGCATAGAGACAGACATAGAGACAGACATCGAGAGACAGACATAGACAGACAGACAGACAGACAGACAGACAGACATAGAGAGGCAGATATAGACAGACATACAGACATTGAGGGACAGACAGACAGACATGGAGAGAGAGAGACAAACAGACAGACAGATACAGGTAGACAGACATAGAGAGACAGGCAGACAGATAGACAGACTGACAGATATCCAAAGTCGTCACCTACCAATTTACCACTACCACTGTGGTGGCGATCCCGGTGGAGTTGTACAACAAGGCAGTGCAAGCATGACGGACCCCACACACGTCACCAGGAAATGCTCAGGCTGTCCGACGTCCCAGACGAATAGTGCAGCGCCGACATGACACTAACTGCCTACAATGGTCCCGCCCAGTGAATGGTGTGCATTGGTCCGAGTTATGGACCAGTCACCAGGTAAATGGTGGCCCGCAGTCACTTCACCATAATCTGCACACACTAGTGGCAGGTATGCAGCGATATATGCAAACGTTCATAAGCACGGTCAATAATTAATGCGAACGGTGGCCTGCCATTATGTTGCTATTGAGCGACCATGTACTCCGGACGGATATGTTGCTGTTGGGCGACCACATACACCGGACGGATATGTTGCTGTTGGGCGACCACATACACCGGACGGATATGTTGCTATTGAGCGACCACATACACCGGACGGATATGTTGCTGTTGGGCGACCACGTACTCCGGACGGATATGTTGCTGTTGGGCGAGCACGTACATACACCGGGACGGATATGTTGCTGTTGGGCGACCACATACACCGGACGGATATGTTGCTGTTGGGCGAACACGTACATACACCGGACGGATATGTCGCTGTTGGGCGACCACGTACATACACCGGACGGATATGTCGCTGTTGGGCGACCACATACACCGGACGCATATGTTGCTACTGGGCGACCACGTACATACACCGGACGGATATGTTGCTGTTGGGCGACCACGTACACCGGACGGATATGTTGCTATTGAGCGACCACGTACTCCGGACGGATATGTTGTTGTTGGGCGACCATGTACTCCGGACGGATATGTTGCTGTTGGGCGACCACGTACACCGGACGGATATGTTGCTGTTGGGCGACCACGTACTCCGGACGGATATGTTGCTGTTGGGCGAGCACGTACATACACCGGACGGATATGTTGCTGTTGGGCGACCACGTACACCGGACGGATATGTTGCTGTTGGGCGACCACGTACACCGGACGGATATGTTGCTGTTGGGCGACCACGTACACCGGACGGATATGTTGCTGTTGGGCGACCAACGTACACCGGACGGATATGTTGCTGTTGGGCGACCACGTACCCCGGACGGATATGTTGCATTCAACCTTGGAGTTTTTCAATCACAAATCACATTTGCCTGGGTTGATTATGAACCTCGCTCATATTGGCTTTTAGCCCTTTTCCGGTAGTGGGGAGGGGCTGATTCCGCCCCCTCCCCTTGTTAATTTTTCGCCTGCCATTCCCTAACCCTTTAGGGATGTTAGACGCGATATATCCTTTCATATAATATGTCACATGTGATATCCGCTCCTATCACATGCACGAAGTGCGTGAAACTCGGTGATGTTTCCTAACTTCCAGTTTCTACCCGTGCCAAAATGTAAGTTTCGAAGCTATATCAGTGGCTGTTCCAAGAGTGAATATTAGGAGACACCTCCGACAGATTTCAGCGGCAACTTCGGGGCAGCATGGCGGATCTAGTGAGAGGACAACGTTGGCAATATGTGATCGGTTTTCTCATTGCAGTATCATTGACGTTGCCATCAGAAAGTTGGAAGGGTGAGGTGCAAAGTTGGAAGGGTGAGGTGCATTCGGGGGAAACGGTAATAATGCATCACAGACAGTGGCCGAAACAGAATGTTTTCCCAATGGAGTATACAGGAGATGCCGAGAGATATTGAGGACTTATCCAATTCAAATAATTATAAGCAATGGCGTGACGAGGGTAGCACCTTGCCAATGGTGATCAAGGAAGGGGAGGAGCGGCGTCAGGATAATCTATTATAATAAATCGCACACAGTGGCGGAGCCAGGATATTTTTCCAAAGGCCAATGATTGCCGCAGCCTTCCTGCTAAGACCACTCGGGATTCTGACCAGAATAATTCCCTGACGACTCCTCTGGTCAAATACTTCACTGTCATTATTGGTGCTACGTAGCAATGCAAAATACCAGGTATTTGTGGCACTGACTGCGAAGAGGGATCAGCCACAAAAACCGATGATATCCATCCTCCTTAGGCGTCTGGCTACGCCATTGGCTGTTTTGTATGGCATGTATGGATATCAAATTGTGCTTTCGGTCATCAGACATGGTCTGATGAGACCATGACACTCATGTCAGACATCAGACACTTGTGTCCGTCCATGCAAAATTTTACCGCTGTGAAATGCAATCACAGTCGCAGATGGTGTTGATCGGATATTACTTTTGCTCAGTAGATTATTAATTGTTTTAACGCCAGATAAGTTTTTTTGGTTCCGCTAACGTACGCAGAAATACAGTAGGTAAGTAGGTACGTGGGTTATTTTGCGACGCAAGCCACTGCACAGAAATACAGTAGCGGATCTGCGAGAATACCAGGGCATTGACCAGCGCCGAGATGACAGTAAGTGGAAGGTGCCCTATCGGATAGGATGGACCATCCATAGCTTCAAAACAAGGCAGAGTCACTTCTGAGATTTGCGAGTCCAAGCTGATCGAGCGATCGAAAATAAGGCCAATATTTTTGCCTTTCGAAATGGAAGGTAGATCGTGATTGCGAAATTTAACTGTGATATGCTGGATGGTGCGAACATTTTGTGGGCTGTTCAAGAGGACCAGCTGAATGTCTGCAGCGTTAATTTTCAGTCCATTTCCTCGAAACCAGATGTCGAGGGAGGCCAAAGCTGTTCCCATGTGAGCGACGATATTTTGAATTTCAGATTGTTGTATCACTGACCAAAATTTCGATGTCATCCGCATATTGGATAACCACTGCGTCTTCAGCGAACAGACTGAGGTCGTTGGCGAAGACGCAGTAGAGGAGAGGCCCGAGAGATGATCCTTGAAAAACCCCGATGCTGTTGTATAACGAGGAATTTTGTTTTCACGACACAAAGACTGTCAGTGAGGCTGCCACTGGGGGTGTGGTTCTGAAGGCAAGCCGAATACCATGATATGGAGATGCTGTGGAGGTTTACTCTTGACAGGAATATGGAGCGGTCTATCACCTCAAAACATTCGCTCAAATCCCGCAGGCATAGAAGGGACACCTCTTCATGGTCACACGCGGGTGGGATCTGATCAGATATGGAGGCTAGAGCTGTTTCAGCCCAATGACGAGGACGGAAACCGTGCTCAGTTGGTGAGAGGAGGTAGTTTTCGGACATATAGATGTAGAGCTGCTGGTAGACGGCACGCTCTACAATTTTGGCAATAACTCGGACGATGGAGATAGGACGGAAATTGGAAGGGCTAGAGGGATCACCGGATTTAAGGATAGGATGAACGAGGGAGTGGTTCCAAGAATCAGGAACATCGGATTGGAAACGCAGGAATTGACCAAATGCAGGAGCACCTACATTTGGTCAAATCATATCGAGTCAAAGCACAACCTGAACATGTGGATGCTGATGCCGTGTTCGCCGCAGGTCGACGAACCGTTCATCCCAAAAACGTCGGCTTGCAGCTCCGATAGCGATAACGGCATCAGGGTAAACGCACAGATACTGACACGCGGCAGACGGCAGGAAATATTCGGCGTTGCTCCTATGCTCCTAACCTCGTCAGCGAAGCGCAGGCCTACGTGGACAAAAAATCGGCTGAGGTCACCAGCCATCGCGTCGAGCAGCTTACGAAATGCCTGCTTGCTGCCGACGAATGACCAGATATGTCGCCCCATCGACCTCCGCCCGTCCTCACGGATACGCCGCGTAACATCGTCGCGGCTGGCACGCCTAATGACCAGATATGTCGCCCCATCGACCTCCGCCCGTCCTCACGGATACGCCGCGTAACATCGTCGCGGCTGGCACGCCTAATGACCAGATATGTCG
Source organism: Ashinkailepas kermadecensis (assembly GCA_034440615.1). NCBI lineage: Eukaryota > Metazoa > Arthropoda > Thecostraca > Neolepadidae > Ashinkailepas > Ashinkailepas kermadecensis. The sequence continues at coordinate 65,710 of JAOTOM010001743.1, read as the reverse complement.
CCCCATCGACCTCCGCCCGTCCTCACGGATACGCCGCGTAACATCGTCGTGGTTGGCACGCCTAATCGCAGGTCGCACAGATCTATTGGCGTCCCCGTTCTCCGTAGACTGGTGTCCATAGACCGCCAGCGCACCACGGCGGCGACACATTAAAGCTTTGGTTCCATCCGACACCACCGGTTCGTTAATGTTTATGATTTTGATAGTCCTGATGAGAACATGGATGTAAGTAATGGGTAAAAAGATGGCCAAAAACAGTTCCACTTGAGCGTGACAGAGGGAGAGTTCAAAACAGAACTCCAGTCAGCCATAAAAAAATGAAGTAAAGCATTGGGATCTGCATGGCGAAACCATCGGGAGCGAACAGTGGCGCTGCTCCGTCTAAATATAGGCATATCGACAGAAACACGGACAAATCCATGCGGACTAAAGTTACAAAATGTTGTACGACAGTGCTTCACAATGGCACGACAGTTGATGATGATCACGTAAGAAAGAAAGACAGTCGAGTGGGCGAACGAGGTAACGCACCGAGATAAAAATAATCGGGGGAAAATCAGGTAGCGCACGCCTGCCTGGGTCTGAATCTGGTTACGTCACTTACAGTTCAAATCTTTTGACTAAGAGTTTTGACAGCTCGATTTTCACGCACCTATCCATATGTTTATTCCATCTATATACGTCAGTACAGATGGTACACAATCACACGCTGAAATTTGGCCTCCAAGTCTGCAAAGTCCGCCATCATGTCGGTCGCCTTCCGTCTGAGTGTACGGAGGACGGAAGTCAGGCAAATATAGCAAACGGTGGTGAACACCGGTGCAGACATATTGTGTTTGCATGCGCGCATCATCCTACTTCACCCATATCGACGAATCAACAGCAGATTGCTTCGTCAGCATCGTGGCAAAGATCCGACGAAAAAATTAACCCCTCCGATCAGAGATCTGGATCAAGAACATTCTCGAACGACGCGTTCCCAATATCCAACCGGAACGAAGCGTACGTCCCACACCTGATTGGCAGTCGGGCGGCGACGACTGCTTTGGGATCCGCTCGCTCCTTCACGCATTTTTTCGGTTTTGTATGCTGTCGTTTCAGGTGCAGTCTCGACATGAAAGTCGACAAACGCCTCACGGCTTTAACACCTGCTACCCAGTCGGCCTGCTGTTTACCAACGATGCTAGCATTCCTCTTCGGAGCCTGCTTTTGATCAGCGCTTGCTGGGGGTGGGGCTTAGACCATCTTTTCATATTTGTCATCTTCCATCCGTCTGTCGGGACTACCAATGAACATGCACATACATAAACACTGCTCTCACCCAATCACCTTCGGAGTGAGCGCATGCCAAAAAAAATGTTCCCACGTCAACATTACCCTCACACACCCATCTTCGAAGATAGTGCAAGTACAAAAACGCCGAATAGTCGGAATAGCCCGCTCGCTGTCCCACTGGGGACCGGTACACCACTAGTGGATCCGACAGGTGGTCCGAAGGTTCTGGTCCAGCGGGGAAATGGCTCGATTTCCACGCACTTATACATATATTTATTTAATATATTTATAGCATCTGTTGAGGTGCCTGTAACATGTGAACCAGCTAGGCGATATAGGAAACCTGATCATTGTTTTTAATGCGTACACTTTAAAGTTCAACGAATTGCAAAAGCTAGGTTACGAAACAATTTAGGAGCCCATTCCTCCAACGGTAGGATTGTGGGTTCGATGCTCACCCGCAGCTCGGATATTTTTCACCTACAACACTGCCAGTGTGGCAGCTTTAAGAACTCTACGAACATTGACTTTTCAGAGTCCATTGAGGAAAACAAGCATAAAGTGCGGTGTCAGTTTAGATAATTGGTGAATTTCACGACACGCTGTTTCTGTATAAGTGCTCATGCGTTTATATCCGGGTGAGGACGAGTGTTGTAGACGTGATGAATGAAGCACTTCACCAGAGCCGTGTCGCATCACTACTCTGTAGTTGAATGGCTCCGGGCGAGGACCCAACCTCAAGCCTGCTGCATTCGAACTCATAACCCTGTGTTCCAAGTCAAGCACCTCCATCTGGAAAAAACTGAGTCTCTTACTTTATGTCAGTATTCGCGGCATTTCATGCAAAGCATTCCACAGGTGCAAGACAAGTTATACATTTTACGAGCATTTGCATTGTGTCTGCTCTCAGCTCTGCCGCACAACATTGCATGACAAAGGCACGCTGAAGACAAATTCAAAGGTACTTGCAATCTGGTGTTATATATTCGCATTTTGACGCACCCATTTGGTACACAAATGTGACCAAATAACCACCAAAGCGTGGATGACCTTAAATGCCCGCAGGCTGCCTTGCATAGCTCTAGACTCCACAATTTATGCGAGCAATACAACGCGCTATAATACCTCGTTTGAACGCAAATGTAGATCTTTAACGAGTGACAATCACCTTTCTGTTTACCAGAGTAATTGTGGTAAGTATCCATGCATCAGGAACGTTGTTGTGGGATGCATAGTGATGAGTGTTCAAGGCGTACCATCCGGTTCATTATTGCAGAATATCAAATATAGTTCTGATTCAGTCAGCATGATTTGTTTCTGACATGATCTTCCATCGATTCGTGTTTTGGTATTGTTGCAGAGCTCCGGTCGTTAAAATTGAGTGAACCATAGCAAGGAAAAGCATACCGGTGCAGATGCAGACAAGTAGACGAGACGACCCCCCACCTGGGCTAATTCTGGGCTAATACGTGTGGCAAGAGGCCTAACAGACAGTAATCAACTGTCAGGCTGTTTAGGTGCAACCTTTTGCAAGTCCCAATCCAAAGAAAGCATCATGCAAATTGATGCACAATATCACCACCGTTTTTAATGTATGCAGCGCAATTGCCACATAAGATGTTTCAAATGTCATCCATAGCTTTTCTTGGTGGTGAGAAACATGGTCCGAATGAACAAGGTTCGCATCGCCGAGACCTACACATTACACACATCGCATTGTGTGTAATGTTTGCATCGCCGAGACCTACACATTACACACATCGCATTGTGTGTAATGTTTGCATCCCCGAGACCTACACATTACACACATCCCATAGGACTTAGTTTACTTAGCTATAAGCCAAGAGGCAGGTCGTCCCCCTTCCCCATCTCCCACCCAACCATACACATGAACTAGTGTACCATCTTGCTGCTGGCTCTAGCTAGTTTGGCCGTCGTTTTAGCCTTCGATCCGATCTAGCCGATTTAGCGTGACGAAGATTGTGGAATGTTCAAACCCTCCTAACTATGCGGAATGTGATGCCTCCCCAACGCTTGGCTGACCGATGATTTGGGCTTTGGAAGTATCGAATCTCTGCGAACAATACAAATCCTTGATACCGCAATTGGATTCCAGGAGCATTTAGGTCTATGACTGCCTTGCTTGTTCAGCCAGTGAAGCTGTGTATGCAAATGCAATTTTGAGCGAAGTTGGGCTTATCTATTTCCGTATTACACTGGAACAAATTCAGTGGTGGAAAGTATACACTACAATGGAATTGGGAGACTTCACAAGAGATCAGACCATGAGCGGCCCAGGGCAAGTTGGCAGGAGACGAACCCGTTCCAAATGTTACATTATTGTTGCAGAATCGCTCCTCTGTTTACATCGCGTGACAAGACAATTAGGCATCATCCGTTTGACGTTGGCATGTGCTATGGTGCTCAGGTTGCTACAATGTTTTCAGACGGAGGCTTTCGGTCATGCTGCGCATGTCCGGGCTCTAATTTCCGGCCTCCGGAACATCGCTTACATCAGCACTGTGATGCCACTCGTTATCGTGTATGCTCGTGATGATGGTTTGTGCTGCACATTAGTGCACTACTGTAACGGAAACTGAAAAAAGCCAGCTCGGGAGGAACCGAAATACATTACATTATAGCGGGTTCCCAAGTGCCGTATACAGGTCTCTGCCGAGTGGCGTCCAGTGGTCAACACCAGCTCGTTCACTGCATTCCGCAGGTATACCGTTCAAATTGCCTTGGCACTTGTGCCTGATGCGTAACTAACACAAGCTTGCAACACGCATTTCATCCACGTTCAGTCATGAAGTGGTGTTTGTGTTCCGACCAGTGTTTGATGACGCAGCTGGTGACGGTACGGCCAACACCACCCGATCTGCAATCCTTGTTCACATCACCTGGCAGCATAGACTCCGCCGCAGCAGGATACGGGATATCAATATTTGTTAAATGTTGTACTGCACCTTTGGGTCTGACATATACAAATGGCCCCAAAGTCCTGATATCACCTCCACCATCCGCCCATTCCTCCCGCTATTTGTAAGTGGCGCGTTTGAAGGTTAACTGCACCTGGTGGATAACAACAACGATTAATTGTGTTACAAAGCTTCAGATTGGTTATACGACGCCCATATACGCTCATACTCCGTTATCTCGATATTTCGCTTTTATAATTTGTGGATAATTTTGTCGGGCTACTTGCTTTTAAACAACACAAAAGTCGTCCAACGGACTAGAAATGATGAGAAGCGATGAAAAGCGAATCACCGAATTGCATAGCAAACACACCCATGGCGATTGCATTTACTCGACGCAGATACATCCTATTGAACTCACTCCACTCCTCAAAATGTGAAGCTAAGCTACTATTAACGACGGATAAATCAAACATTTGCATCGATTCTAACACAACCAACTTGACAAAATCCACCTCATGACCTTAGACTCCAAGGCATAAATCCATACTTCCTCACACAGAAACAAAACAAAGCAAAGCAAACGATTATATCCAGAACCTTCAAAATGTCAGTCCACACGTCAAACATTCATGTCGTGCACTGAAAGCTAGTGAGAAAGCCAAATAAGACAGCAAATACATTGGAAACAGATGCTTAAATATTCCGATAATCGGAGTTCAGCCTTCCGAGGTCGGCGAGCGACCGGAACTGAATGAATGGACACTGCGGACACCATGGAGCGATATCGACGATGCTTACGCCGAACTGACATAGTATAGTAATAACATACGTTTTTTATAAGACTAATAATACTACTAATAATAACTAAATTTGACGAAGTGTGGGGGAAACGAATGCGTCTCTCCACGCCTCCACTTATTTACGCTCATTGTTGTTCAGTTGCACAAGATTCCAGGTCAGTGACCACTCCTATAGCGGCAAGGGAGGGGTCTGGCCCCCTTACGATGCGCTGTAGATACAGAGTCCTAGGGCATTAGCATTGAGCTTTATCCAATAGGAAATTAGCACAAATCATGTAGCAAAGCTCCATCAAGGATGCTCACGCAATAACATAGAGCCTCACGGAATGGTTGAATCATCGGCTTTCACTAGGTATGAGACATAGGATAAGCTAGGAGCAAGATTGTCAACTTCTAAAATTCGTTGGTTAGATAAATAAAATGCAGTACTTCGACGGAGGTTAATGAGCGAACGCTCTTGGTCAAAATTGTGCTATGTAACTGGAATTTATCAATCGGGAGGTGGGTTCAGGGTCAATGCAACAAACGTGCGCGTAGCGTTGACTCAGATTCTGTAAAACGTCGCCGACAACAATTCGAACTAATTTTGTCATGTTAAAAACTGCACGTGTAACAGGCATCGTACCAATGTTGTATTTTCAATTAAAGTTCTATTAACCCGTCAAGTATAATAGTCGGGGTACCGTAATGGATCGTGAAAATTTTCCTAAGCAGAATGCTTAAGGTGCAAACTTTTTAAGGTGCTGCATCTTGATCGTTGACCAGCCTGTCGTTCCGTGATTGTTGATGTAGGATGGTCACACTATTCACCACGAAATTCACGAGCATGTCAGGAGGTTACATACCGTGTAGTACTGTTCCACTTCACATAATAGCCAACGCCGTTCGAGGTAGCAGCTCGTGGTCACCCAGACTGTTAACGACACCCCAGCAGCGGTGACATGGGCAGTGCTACCGGTGGTCCCGCTACTTCGACATCGCAGACCAGGTCCGGGCAGCAGTCAGCACCACGTCCGTGCACCACTAGCAGGGGCGGAGCGGCTCAATCCTCACGATGCGACTCCCGCCGGTCACGGCCGGCGGCAGCGGCTCGTGCCGCGCGGCCGCGCGCCGCGGTCAGCGTCGGCCCGTGCTCACGGCGACACTGGTGCCGGTCAGTTGGCGGAACAGCCGTGACGCCAGATGACCTCAGCACGCCTCACTGTTACTGTGTCGCCGCCGACCGCCGCCCACCGCCGACCGAGTCACACGCTGCCAAACCCACCTCGCGCCCGGCAGGCCGTATTTTTAGCCGCCGGCCCCCTCCGCCGCACCCGCGGGCTCTGTTCGCACTGCCGCGGGCCACTGTGTCAGCTGGCCGGCCGGCCGCGGGCAGTCGTGTCAGCGCCGCCGCCAGTGGCGCCGCCAGCGGCGGCCGCGGGAACTGCCGCCGCAGCCGTAACCGACCGCCGCCTGTCCAGCACTGCCACAGGACACTGACGATCTGCATGTAAATCTGGATGTGCTGGCGTCCAGGGAGAAGACGATCGGCTCAGGTGAGACGACCCGCTGCATATGCAATGCCATCGTAATGACTCGGTTCAGGTGCGGCTTGTCTAAAATTGGCCGCTCCAAATGGTATCAGACGTGTTGAGGTATGGGGCATTGCGGAAGCGAGTTAACCGTGGAATTTACTGGTGTACCAGCTGCTTTTGGGGCACGGGTAGCATGTTCCGAAACTGATTGGATAGTCCACCATCACGTTGAGCAATGCAGGCATGGGCGTGACCGCGGATATTAGATAGGGGGATGACGAGAGGTCGATTCGGATATTGGATGGCGGGAGGACGAGAGGTCGACTCGGATATGGGGGGGGGATGGCCGAGTGGTTAAGGTGTTGAGTTCAGGGTACCAAAGGTCCCGGATTCAACACTCGCACCACTCAGGACATTTCCCAATCCCGCGGCCCACGGGCGAAACAGTGTGGGCGGCGCCATTAGCCGTGATCGTGCATAATTTGCATCGTGAAACACCCAATAAACAAACAAACAGACTCGGATATTGGACAGCGGAAGGACGAGAGGTTGATTCTGATATTGGATGGGGGGAGGACGAAAGGTCGACTCTGATATTGGATAGGAGGAGGACGAAAGGTCGACTCTGATATTGGATATGGGGAGGACGAAGGTGGACTCGGATATTGGATAGGGGGAGGACGAGGGGTCTACTCGGATATTGGATAAGGGGAGGATGAGAGATCGACTCGCTTCATGCAACACTATCGGTGTGAAGACAAATTCTCAATTCTTCTCAAGTCAATTCTTGCAACCACATCGGTGAGTCGGAAATATATTCTTTGCTCAATGATGTTCAAATTGAGCTTACGTCTCACGGTTTATGTAAACCGGAACCAGCCCTATTTCCTGATGGCCCCGGAAGTCGGCATGCTCTGCAGGGGCACATCGAATGCCCCTCCCCTAATGGATGCCGAATTGTAAGACTGACACGTGGGCCTAACACGCTCTGATGCATTACATGCGCAATTAGTCAGTTCAGTCGATTCAAGTCAAATTGTTAGATCCTCCAACATTTGACATGTTCGTCTTTCACCTACCCATGAATGTAACGAAATCAAGGATTGCAAATCAGACAACCAAACAATGCTCTAAATATGCATTTTCGGACCTTTTTCTACCTGAAGCCCATAGATGTCCCTTGACTGGATCTGCCCTTGCTCAAATACAAACAAAACTCTCCTTGGTTCACCATTCTGTCGAAAGTATTCATGCGTTGGCTGAAATGAAGTTAATTGAATCCTGTAAAATTTAAAATATTCCTCCTCTTACTTCACGCTGCACCTGCCCCTGTGTCCCCCACGCACAGTGTAACTTCGAACTTCCAGTAGTTCACTGCTCTAGGTATCCTAATTAAGTGGTTTGGCGACGGCTGAAATGTATTCGATGTACGCCAATTAGCCAAGGCTTTTAACTAATGCATTGCTATTCAATTGGCCTCTCTTTTCTCCACGCTAGAATCGCCCTTAAATGTCGGACTAATTTATGAGCCAATAATAATAATGAAACTTGTACAGCAACACCGTGCGCAAAGTTTTATGGCCATAGCTTTACTATAAACCGTCTAATAAGTGGACGAAGCATGCTGAATGGCATGCTTTGCCATTCATCATGCATGAACGGAGTTCTGCATGCTGAATGCAACAACTCTCTCACCTTCCTCAAATGCATGCAACTCCTTTGTTGCATGCATTCGGCATGCAATAATTGCAGATTCACAGGACATCCTTCCCGAAGCAGGGCTCTAATTCAGCTCAAAGCAGAGCCGCCACTAATTTTAATACAAATTCAAATTATTGGACAACGTGTAGAAAAGATAGTTGCAAAACGTCACCAATATTCAAGGCAATGTTGCATGAGCTCAGCGTCAGATAGTGGTGACCCAAGGGGCTTTGACCTCTGTACTCTTTTGCACACCCCTATAGTAAGTAGGATTAGACCATAATAGCCTACGCCCCTTTGTACGCCATCCTATCCCTCCTCCTCACACATGCGCGGATGATCTCGTCACCAACGTATGCACTACCACCAATATATACCATAATAGCCTACGCCCCTTTGTACGCCATCCTACCCGTCCTCCTCACACATGCGCGGATGATCTCGTCACCAACGTATGCACTACCACCAATATAGACCATAATAGCCTACGCCCCTTTGTACGCCATCCTATCCCTCCTCCTCACACATGCGCGGATGATCTCGTCACCAACGTATGCACTACCACCAATATATACCATAATAGCCTACGCCCCTTTGTACGCCATCCTATCCGTCCTCCTCACACATGCGCGGATGATCTCGTCACCAACGTATGCACTACCACCAATATAGACCATAATAGCCTACGCCCCTTTGTACGCCATCCTATCCCTCCTCCTCACACATGCGCGGATGATCTCGTCACCAACGTATGCACTACCACCAATATAGACCATAATAGCCTACGCCCCTTTGTACGCCATCCTACCCGTCCTCCTCACACATGCGCGGATGATCTCGTCACCAACGTATGCACTACCACCAATATATACCATAATAGCCTACGCCCCTTTGTACGCCATCCTACCCGTCCTCCTCACACATGCGCGGATGATCTCGTCACCAACGTATGCACTATCACCAATATAGACCATAATAGCCTACGCCCCTTTGTACGCCATCCTATCCCTCCTCCTCACACATGCGCGGATGATCTCGTCACCAACGTATGCACTACCACCAATATATACCATAATAGCCTACGCCCCTTTGTACGCCATCCTATCCCTCCTCCTCACACATGCGCGGATGATCTCGTCACCAACGTATGCACTACCACCAATCAGTGGTGCAACCAGGATGATTTTTCCAGGAACGGGCGGAGGCGCCAGGGGGAGGGGGATGGAGGGTGCTCCTCTCCTTGAGTGTCCACTTCTTTGTGTCAGGGTGCCAGCTACCTCGGTGCCTATAATGCTTCTACAGAGCATGATCTGTGGAGGAATAGTCACTCTCACTCTGCAGACGGCAGGGTGCCCTCTGCAGATTACTAGGGGATCCTTGCGCGACTGCTGTAGTGTTCCTGTCTGCAGACTGCATGGGTGCCCCTCCAACGAATGGGGTGACCCTCTCTGCAGACACAGAAGTGCCCCTACAACGGCTGAGGTGCCCCTCTGCAGACACAGAAGTGCCACTACAACGGCTGAGGTGCCCCTCTGCAGTTAGCAGGCTTGCCCTACTGCAATAGCTGTGGCGGCTCGCTTTGTAGATTGCAGAGGTGCTCCTACGACGGCTGTGGTGCCGAAAAAAATTATATTGCAGAGCTCCTTCAACAGTAAAAAAAGAGTACATTCCTGAATTTCCAAGGGGACAATGCGCATTGTCTGCAGCCATTGGAGAGAATGGGGAAGAGCTGCTTCATGGCGCTCCATGTTCAATCCAGAAAATATTGGAGAAAAGAAACAATATTAAGTGGAGGGAGTGGAAATAGCTCATCATATATGCGCTTAGTTAACCCTCCCCGTCTTTCCGGTCATATCCTCAAACCCCGTCTCGAGGGGGGGTTGATACGCCCTCCCCCCCGCTCTAATCTCCAAACTAAGCGTCGCACGAAAACGAAAGAGGTGTCATCGGAAAGCGTTCGACGAGTAGGGCCAGACCTCCCCCCCTCTTCCCACACACACGCACACACAATTTTATCCCCCCCCCAAAAGCGACGTCACTAGGGGACCTAAGCTTTCACGACTTACATCATGTTTTGGCTCTGGGGAGTTCATTTTGGGGGAGATTTGAAAAACCAAAAGTTATTTGGAATCAGAAAAGAAAAAAATCGACCATGGCCGTACAATTTTCTTTCATTTTTATTTTTCTAATGGGTGAGTGGACCGAAAAACGTTGTTCGAAATCAACTTGCTCTCATATAAAAAAAATGCTTACATTAGCCAGAATCTTCGACTTCGAAATATTCAAAACTAATAAGTAATCAAAAACGGAAAAAAAATACATTCCTCTGGTGCGTTTTGTTCTGTCCCTAAAGATAAGCAAACGCTGAAAGTTTCATTAAAATATCTCTATCCGTAAAGCGTGACGACAGATGGAACATTTCTGGAGGTGACCTAATTTGACCTTGACTAACTCATTGACCCTAGATGGCCTGACTTCAAAATTTTGACACAACATGCCAAATTGATGTGGGAAAGGATATGCCACACGCCGTTCTTCCACTAACCGCGAAAAATCTTAGGGGGCGGTTAACAACCGCCCCCCCCGAGACGGCGCGGGTTAATACAACCCGGTACGAATGCCGATATATTTCAGTTAGTAACGTCTCCTTTGTCAACTTCGCTTGGCGATACCATTGCCCTGGTCTTGGCGAGGTGCTTCCTGCCAATGTTACACCGACGACCATAATGTTGGGTGTTGTCATGTCAGCCTCAAAACAGGAGAACCAGGGACCTGTAATTAATTTAGTTTGTTGTTTGGATTACAGCCCCTTAGGCGACCTCCGGCCATTTCTGGGCCATGGGATGAAAGAAGGGAGAAAATATTGTAGGGAGAAAGATAACCCAGATATGGTGTGTGGTGGGGTATGATGAATTGATGCGATTGTGAGCTATCAGCTTAGATCTTCATGAGCTCAGTCAGATTATGGTGGGACCGCACAAACTTGGATATCTTTATCGGTTCCGGTTATTTTCCGAATCAAAATACAACTAAAGTTAAAAAGAAGAATATTTCCCAGTCATAGCAAACGCAAAGGAATGTTACTAAATAATCAAGACATGGTGAAGCACCGACAGGTCTGTTGTCGGCATCCAGCTGATGAAACACAATGGGCTATTGAAGCATAGTGCTGAATGTACGAAATTTCTCATTTGTAGGTATGTATGTATGTATGTATGTATGTATGTATGTATGTATGTGTGTATGTATGTATGTGTATATGTATGTATGTATGTATGTATGTATGCATGCATGCATGTATGTATCTATGTATGTATGTATGTATGCATGTATATATATATATATATATGTATATATATGTGTATATATATGTGTGTATGTATGCATGGATGGCATCAAAAATCCTTCCATGATATGGCTATTATTGATTCACGTCACATACACTTATCACAGCATCGACTAGACTTGAGCAGGAATCGAACATATTGGTGGAAAAGCAAGATATGTAAGTTAACTTGAAAGATCTACCACCGCTAAAACGCCACACCGCAGGGCACATACATCATTATGTACATCATTATGTATCATTATGCTCCTAAACTCTTGAGAAAGTTCTTAAAAGTTGAGAGTGAGGCACTTCCAGTGACCACATTTGGCAGACGGTTCCATGCAACCGCAGCGTGATAGTGGAAAGCTCGCTGTGTGCACGCTGGCACGCTAGCCTGCACTTTGGTAGCTTCAGATGTCTGACGTCAGAGGCACGAGCAGCGCGGCTGGGGACCACTGACCTGGCAACAAACATGTCGCAGCACTGCCCGGGGCCCCAGCTCATTGTTCAGGGTCTGGTACACTGTAGTGACGTTATGCTCCGCTACCCGACGCTGAACTGGGCTCCATCCAACGGTTTGGAGTGGAGAGTCATTTGGATGTATGTTGTAATTTGTGCAGTTGTATCTTGTATTCTGTGTCTAGTGGATGATAGTGTGTGATGCCACAATATTGAGTAAGCTTGATGGCCATCGTGGTGCGATAGCCATGCAGTTATTATGTTGTGTTGCAAAATCATTACCGTAGCAAACATGTCACTTCAAGATTTTCATGGAGCACTACAATGCCGACTGACACTACACAGCTAAATGAGACAACTCTAGCTACATAACTCACACCAGCAAAGTGATTGGATCCTCAGGTCGGGGACGAGTGGTCTTGGGGTAAGATGCTCGTCTCACAATTGAATGGTTGTGTGTTCGAGTCTCACCTGTCGCTACTCTTCGCCCGCAACCAATCGGCGTGAGAGATTGGCGACGCTGCATGACTCAACGGTCGACGTGTCGTAAAACCAATGACCAACCAACCGATCCTCAGGTCGTGTCGCATTGCAGCAAAAGAACCTAGGACATGCCGGCAAAGATTTCCGCGTGCAACTCGACAAATATACTCGTGGTCGGGATTGCACTATTACTAATCATGGGCAACGATAATTGACGGCCTCACAGCAACTCGAGAACGCCATTGACTTTAATGCATGAAGGCTTGTTTCAAGAAGTGTGTGCATTAAAACAGCTGTCGAGTTCAAAGAAGTATGTCATTGAATTAGTAGCTTAAACTTAGGTTCATAATAGATAAACATATTTTGCACATATACCTCTGCTAATCATATCTGAATTAAACGGTGAAGATCGGTCTATATCTAGTTGCGATGATGGAATATCTGCACACCAAATACAAATTCTGCATTTACTAATAGAATACAAATCACTGCCACTTTAAAATATCGGCGGCTAGTGCCCTCGTGCACCCCCCCCCGTGCACCCCCCCCCGTGCACTCCCCCCTCCCTGCTCGAATCACTGCGTAAACATGCTTGCAATTCACTCAGTTCACACTGGCTACTCGGCTAGACTCCAGCCTGGCGCAGTGTCATCCGCCATCTAGTAATCTGGTGCCGTCTGCCCTGTTTCTGAGAGGCCGACACACGCTAGCCACTATACCCTGGTGCAGAGTGTCACGCACAAGCTGGCGATCTGGTGCCGTCTGCCCTGTTCCTGAGAGGCCGACACACGCTAGCCACTATAGCCTCGTGCAGAGTGTCACGCACAAGCTGGCGATCTGGTGCCGTCTGCCCTGTTCCTGAGAGGCCGACACACGCTAGCCACTATAGCCTCGTGCAGAGTGTCACGCACAAGCTGGCGATCTGGTGCCGTCTGCCCTGTTCCTGAGAGGCCGATACACGCTAGCCACTATAGCCTCGTGCAGTGTCATGCACAAGCTGGCGATCTGGTGCCGTCTGCCCTGTTCCTGAGAGGCCGATACACGCTAGCCACTATAGCCTCGTGCAGAGTGTCATGCACAAGCTGGCGATCTGGTGCCGTCTGCCCTGTTCCTGAGAGGCACACTATCGAACCTCGTGCAGTGTCACGCACAAGCTGGCGATCTGGTGCCGTCTGCCCTGTTCCTGAGAGGCCGATACACGCTAGCCACTATAGCCTCGTGCAGTGCAGTGTCACGCACAAGCTGGCGATCTGGTGCCGTCTGCCCTGTTCCTGAGAGGCCGACACACGCTAGCCACTATAGCCTCGTGCAGAGTGTCATGCACAAGCTGGCGATCTGGTGCCGTCTGCCCTGTTCCTGAGAGGTCGACACACGCTAGCCACTATAGCCTCGTGCAGTGTCGCACAAGCTGGCGATCTGTGCCTCCTTTTTTTGGAGGGGGAAAAACCTAACCAATTAGGGGTTTTAAAAAGGGGTTTGGGGCCTTCTCCCCTTTTCCTGAGAGGCGGACACACGCTAGCCACTATAGCCTCGTGCAGAGTGTCATGCACAAGCTGGCGATCTGGTGCCGTCTGCCCTGTTCCTGAGAGGCCGACACACGCTAGCCACTATAGCCTCGTGCAGAGTGTCACGCACAAGCTGGCGATCTGGTGCCGTCTGCCCTGTTCCTGAGAGGCCGACACACGCTAGCCACTATTACCCTCGTGCAGTGTCACGCACAAGCTGGCGATCTGGTGCCGTCTGCCCTGTTCCTGAGAGCACACACGCTAGCCACTATAGCCTCGTGCAGTGTCATCCTTTTTCACCTCAGTGTCACGCACAAGCTGGCGATCTGGTGCCGTCTGCCCTGTTCCTGAGAGGCCGACACACGCTAGCCACTATAGCCTCGTGCAGAGTGTCACGCACAAGCTCGATTCCTTTTTCCTTTTTTTGAGAGAGGCGAATACACCTACCACTATATTATGCGATCTGGTGCCGTCTGCCCTGTTCCTGAGAGGCCGATACACGCCAGCCGTCCTGCTGGACTCCAGCCTGGCGCACTCGCGCCACTGCTCGTCCGACGACGCTTCATTACATTGTTTAGAAAAAAAACACCTCTGTAGACAGCTGGCGGGCGACGCAGCCGGCGATAGCGTCGGCCATGCTGCGCAACATGGCGGCGGCCTGGCCGGTGCAGTCGTGGGCTTTGTTCTCGGAAATGGTGCCGCATTCACCTGCAGGTATCCGCTTCTGCGTTGTGTATTAATGAAGAATCGTTCACTCAAAAAAATGAAGCAGAAAAAGCAGCCTTGTCGTATTCCGTTCAGAACTCGCTGTGGCGATCACCATTTCAATAGACGCCGAGCCTTCTAATAATAGCATGAAGGTTGTTATGCTGAGTAGGCTTCACACGGTAAGGACCAACGAAAAGTCTGATTTGCCGTTTCTACTCTGTCGAAGTCCTGGACCAGCCCCTGCCTAGGATGGTGGATTCACCAAAAGGAATCGAGGAATACAGTTCGGCCACCTATTAAGCATTCTGTTAAGATAAGCTTAAATCCGTCTGTTGAAACACATGTTGCCAGAACGCGGAAGTTGAACGTCATTGTCGCTCAGCGTAAAGGATATAAAGGACATCAAGGTTTGATGCCTGGCAAGAGCCACAGGATCCCATCTGGATTAAGTCGGTGAAGGGAAGATACTATGGGAATATAATATAGACTGAGGCCCCCTAATCAATCATATGTCCTAAATTCTGGGGACACTGTCCATCTCATTGTATTACCATGGCCAATCTCCTCAGCATAACATACCCCAGAACGGACACTGAATTTGCCTCTACGTACACCTGCTACTAGCATTACCAATTTCTAAGCATGACCCAATACATAAAAGATCCGAGGCTCGACGATAACCCATCCTACAGGAAAGGTACGGCATACAGCATAACCCCCATTATCTACCTAATGAAATATAATATTCTGTCTTTTCCGAAAACACCAATTATCTTACCAAGCACATGCAATGAAGGACTACCCACCAGCCTCTCAGGTACTCATTCCAATTATTTAGTACTCTTCCACTTAACGTCATCTGTTCGTTTTAAAATGTTTTGAATCTGAAAGTCTTCAAATCCTTTGCTCGTTTGTGTGGTGCACTAAGCACATTCCGGGCATTCCAACGCTTGGACAAACCGTCCCGTTCCTAACATCGGCTTGCATTGGTTGCTACGCTGCCCTGCTATTCCGCTACCGCAAGAGAGAATGCTGTCACAGGTGGTATTCCACAGTTCCTCACTCGGCTGTGGGTATCAGGTCGATACAAGCATTGGGGGGGGGCAATGAAGCAGACGTCGACTGCGTGGCGAGTTATTGTGACTGCCTCCAGCCGGTGCCGAAAGGCGAGAATCGTTCTATTACAAACTTTTGGGTCTTATGTTTCCCTGCGGCGGCCAATTTCTGCTGCAGATCCAGATGTGGTATGATTACTCGGTGCGGCTCGGGTGGTCGTCAGCCTCCGACCCGATGAGCAAAGTTCACCTATCCTTCAGTGGTGACACATGTGCCGGACTGCAGATGATTTGCATGAGGCAAACACGTGGCTGACTATCAACCTTTGCCATGGCAACGCCTGTGCGGTATGCTGTCGTTGCTAGAAATGCAAATATTTGCATGCAATGCATGGCATGCCGGCGTCGTGTCGTTCATTGTGTCGCGTCTTCGTATCGTATCGTGTCGTGTCGTACACTGTGTCGTGTCATTGTGTCGTATCGTACACTGTGCCGTGTCGTCGTATCGTGTCGTTCACTGTGTCGTGTCGTGTCGTCCACTGTGTCGTCCACTGTGTCGTCCTCTGTGTCGTGTCGTCACGTCGTGTCGTCCACTGTGTCGTGTTGTTGTGTCGTATCGTCGTGTGTATCGTCCACTGTGTCGTGTCATCGTGTCGTCGTGTCGTCGTGTCGTCGTGTCGTCGTGTCGTCGTGTCGTCGTGTCGTCGTGTCGTCGTGTCGTCGTGTCGTCGTGTCGTCGTGTCGTCGTGTCGTCGTGTCGTCGTGTCGTCGTGTCGTCGTGTCGTCGTGTCGTTCGTCGTGTCGTCGTGTCGTCGTGTCGTCGTGTCGTCGTGTCGTCGTGTCGTCGTGTCGTCGTGTCGTCGTGTCGTCGTGTCGTCGTGTCGTCGTGTTGTCGTGTTGTCGTGTTGTCGTGTTGTCGTGTTGTCATGCCGTCATGCCGTCGTGTCGTCGCGTCGTATATCGCGGGACCTTGTATTATCGCCCACTGTGTAATGTCGTCATGTCGTGTCGTACACTGTGTTGTGTCGTCGTATCGTATCGTTCACTGTATCGTATCGTCCACTGTGTTGTGTCGTCGTGTCGTGTCGTCCACTGTATCGTGTCGTCCACTGTGTTGTATCGTCGTGTCGTATCGTCCACTGTATCGTGTCGTCCACTGTGTTGTGTCATCGTGTCGTATCGTCCACTGTATCGTGTCGTCGTGTCATGTCGTCCACTTCATACCCGCTGTGGACCTCTGTATGCGAGAAATTGGCCAGGGAGGGCAATGGCCACTCATTTCGTTACCTCACCCACTAATCGTGCGGTCGTTGCAAGTAAGAACTGAATTAAAAGGTGGCTTGGACATGCGATTTTATGGGACGTTTCAACCGCTTAGCATTGGATGGTTCTGCCTCATTGTCCCCACCGTGTCCACAGTGTTTCAGAAATTACAAAGACTGTGCACATTTAGTACGGGCTCAGTATTGCCGAGGACATGCTGTAAACATAGCATAGAAATCGATGCCATTGGGCTTGGACGACTCACCTTCGCATTCGTCATCAAGTGCCAAGAAAAGCACCGGCTAATGCAAACAAATCTTGCTTTGCTGAGGAGTAATTGTATTTGCATAGACCGCTTGCAGAACAGCTGGCACTGTCGGCAGATTCTCGTGGCTGCTACCTGAGACAAAGATAGGGCACCCGAATGACGCTGCTTTCATCCACTATGATTGGCAAACCCCCCAGTTCACCAGATGAAACGAACATGAATTGGTCTTTGAAGCTTGATTTCGAAGAATCAATTAACCACCCTGCCTGAAAGCATTCTGGTTGAGCGACCAGGCAGGGACGTATTTCAGATCCAGTTGTAAGTGCACACCAGCCTTCTAATCGATATGGAAGTTTGTAAACATCCATGACCGGCTACCAGATGCCGGTGTCCACTCTCCATGGCTATGTACTGATGCTGTTGTGTCACATCACAGAATGAACTTGCACGACCAGCTGGGTAACCAAACAGCTCTTTGTTGTCAGCGAAGAATGCACTTCAATGCACATGTGTAGACAACATCCCAGGTGTATTCTTGCTTCGAATATTAGGGTCCAATAATATTTGGAGAACTCAAACAGGAGCAAACAGCCGCGTTTATGTTCAATGGAATAAGCGAGAAAGGCACCAGCCCTGCACAAATTGAAGGAGGTAGCAACCATAATGTTTTGATTAGTTTGGTACTTCCTTCCATGGCACGCGGCGAGAGACTACACTGCCAGCGGCAGCACGCGGCGGGAGACTACACTGCCAGCGGCAGCACGCGGCGGGAGACTACACTGCCAGCGGCAGCCCGCGGCGGGAGACTACACTGCCAGCGGCAGCACGCGGCGAGAGACTACACTGCCAGCGACAGCACGCGGCGGGAGACTACACTGCCAGCGGCAGCACGCGGCGGGAGACTACACTGCCAGCGGCAGCACGCGGCGGAAGACTACACTGCCAGCAGCAGCACGCGGCGGGAGACTACACTGCCAGTGGCAGCACGCGGCGGGATACTACATTGCCAGCGACAGCACACGGTGAGAGACTACACTGCCAGCGGCAGCACGCGGCGGGAGACTACACTGCCAGCGGCAGCACGCGGCGGGAGACTACACTGCCAGTGGCAGCACGCGGCGGGAGACTACACTGCCAGCGGCA
Source organism: Ashinkailepas kermadecensis (assembly GCA_034440615.1). Lineage (NCBI taxonomy): Eukaryota > Metazoa > Arthropoda > Thecostraca > Neolepadidae > Ashinkailepas > Ashinkailepas kermadecensis. Next base: position 47,287 of record JAOTOM010001743.1, on the reverse strand, counting down.
GCACGCGGCGAGAGACTACACTGTCAGCGGCAGCACGCGGCGAGAGACTACACTGTCAGCGGCAGCACGCGGCGAGAGACTACACTGTCAGCGGCAGCACGCGGCGAGAGACTACACTGTCAGCGGCAGCACGCGGCGGAAGACTACACTGCCAGCGGCAGCACGCGGCGAGAGACTACACTGCCAGTGGCAGCACGCGGCGGGAGACTACATTGCCAGCGGCAGCACGCGGCGAGAGACTACACTGCCAGCGGCAGCACGCGGCGAGAGACTACACTGTCAGCGGCAGCACGCGGCGAGAGACTACACTGTCAGCGACAGCACGCGGCGGGAGACTACACTGCCAACGGCAGCACGCGGCGGGAGACTACACTGCCAGCGGCAGCACGCGGCGGGATACTACACTGCCAGCGGCAGCACGCGACGAGAGACTACACTGCCCGCGTTGGCGCGCGTTGTGGGGAGGATGGAAACATCTCCTGTTCTTGTTGTGGTTACTGCTTTGTTTGCAAATAGTGGAATTAAATATCGGCGCGAAGCGGCGATTTTGGAATGTTTCGTCATAGCCGAATTGTATACTGAAATGACGAGGTATGTATATGTTGGCACATTTTAACATATCGCCCCCGAAGCCCAGTATTTTTATGTTTCTAATCAGCAACACCAACTTTGTTGACGCGATTGTTGTCTTCTTCGATTGGAATGGGCGAGCTCAGTCCGACCGATGATGATCGCTGCTATGTCAGCAACCCTATTACATAGCTGAAGCCATTCAGGTTCAATCCAAGCAATTATATCAGGTAGAAAACTGAAGCGGATGTTTTTGCTTCGTTAACCAGACATAAACAAAAATGCAGGGACGGGCATTGTCGCCGATACATATATATATATATATATATATATATATATATATATATATATGTGTGTGTGTGTGTGTGTGTGTGCGTGTGTGTGCGTGTGCGTCTGTGTGTGTGCGTGTGTGTGTGTGTGCGAGTGCGTGTGTGTGTGTGCGAGTGCGTGTGAGTGTGCAAGTGCGTGTGTGTAACAGAGTTACTAGAAATTATACTTTTCGCTGTCCCGTAACTGTAAATGACGTGACCCCGTAAGCCTACCGATTGTAAAAGTATACCGTAATTGTAACATATCTTCACCTCTAGTTGCTGGCCAACTTCCGCCGTCTCGACGGCACGAGATCATTCTAGAACCCGGAGGCGACGCGAGAGGGACGTTTTGGGCTTTTCAACCAATGAAAGGCCGAGGGCCTCCAAGCGTCACCAGCGGCCGCGCGGCCGGCCGGCAGTCGGGACTGGATTCTCGGAGCGCACGGACGTGTGTTGAACGCTCGCGCGTGCAGCTTAATTTCTACCTAAATTCGGCTCCTAAATTCATAGAAAAGGCAATATCACGGCTTTCCTTCATAGAAGAAAGTTCTATCCTGCGTCTGAATGTCTCGTGTGTTCGTACGAGCGATGCTGTACAAATACAGGCAGCTCAAAGGACATTGGTGCTTTCACAACCGGGTTATCGCAAACGCGTGGTCCTATAGACTACACCACGAGCCGATAAAGGAACTTTCCTACAGTGTGTGTGTGTGTGTGTGTGTGTGTGCGTGTGCGTGTGTGTGTGTGCGTGTGTGTATGTGTGTGTGTGCTAAGAAGAGTATTTTAAAGATTGCCGTGAATTCTGGGTGGATACTGAATGTTTCATGCTAGATATTTCGGCTGAAAGAATCCACTTATGTGGCGGGAACACCAGCATTCAGTCAGCTCGTTCAGGCCCTTAGCAACACCATCTTAATGTTGATTTGTCGTCGGACGGAATTTGTGTTCAAACTGGAATCAAGGAACATTCATTTGGAATTCATAGCCAATCTTCAAGACCAAAGTTGGTTCCACGGAGGAGACCTGCTGGACTATGGATATATTTACCAACCGACGCCCCGATACATTTCCCAATCTCGTGTCCCATCGGCGAAACCGTGTGGGCGGCGCCATCAGCCGTGATCGTGCATAAAGCGCGTCGAGAACCACCCAATAAATAAACAATAACGCCCAGATTCACTCGGTTCGTCTTATACAGGATGCTTTTGATATACATGCTGAAATTATGGTGTGTAATTATGACATCTGACAGTTATTGGGAGACAATTTGGGGTTGTGAGAAGCTACATACGCTGGACTTCGCGTGAATATACTTAGCCTCGAAAAAGCATTGGCACATTTGTACCCAACGATTCTCCTAGTTTTCGTGCATGATTACGTCACTGAACACGTGTCATATTTGCAACCTCGTTGGCTAGAGACGTGCCGTGATGTTTGCTATGGTGCGTTCTGTCCATGCACTTTAAGACTCCCACGGCATGTGAAATGTTTAAAGTTCCCCTCCCCTACAACCCCAGTTATTTCGCTCCTACAGCTGCTCCAGTGGATATATTTCGAAAGAGTAAAGTTAGTCCTCAGTTCTAACTAGCACAGGCAATCACGTGGACCATGCGCTTCAACATAGGAAACGAGATTGGAAACGAATTATGGGCCATGCTACTTCCTCAGTAGGAATCCAGCTACCAAATGACCTGACGGATTCGATGAAATAAGTTGTCAGCTTGGTATCGTGTGTTAAGTAAATAATTTGCCTAACATCACTTGATAAATCATCAGCTTTGCCATGGTATCCCACACTTAGCATGCACTGCGATTGTTTGACCGAACACGGCTCAGTAACAATGCATGCTACAGGGTGAAATGAGATGGCGATGGACTTCGATGACCCTGAGCTACACTCCAGATTATTTATCACCTCTGCTTGAAATACATTGGCACACAACCTGGCTGAAGCTGCTGATGTCCCACATTTTTCCGGACATTTATATTTTGACCTGCCCTAAATAGACGCTGGTTGGTTGAAAGCTATGCACTCGGATATCGTTGGACTTGTCTCGTGATACACAGCCGGCTGGACCCCGTGCCGTGTCTCTACCTCAGATGGGGGCGAAATGGCGAGGGGCGACCGCGCCCTTTGAACAGAAAGGCACTCAATAGGCGGGGAAAGTCCTGCTATGAACCCAACCCTGTAGCGAGCGTTATATCATTGCAGTCACGCATAGCAAATACATTTTGATGCGTTTCGTCGAAATACTCCGACTAGATTGGCACATAAGTCAACGAAAGATAAAAATAGATTAATTCGAGCATGTCATTTCGTGAGAGATGTAGTCCGACTGTACATATTCCTAGCAATCCGTACGTCTGTTCGGCTTCTACATGAGCCGAAATACTCCATGTCGGTGCGGCATATATCGGCAGGAAATGAAGCGGAGGCGGATCGTGCCACGGAGCCCCAGCGGCAGAGAGGTAGTGATGACGATCGCAGACACACCTGGAAGAATGCTGATAATGCAGTCGCTGGAGACCTAGCGCTCCCGCTCACAGTTACTGGAGACCTGCCGCTCCCGCTCAGTCACTGGAGACCTGACGCTCCCGCTCACAGTCACTGGATACCTGACGTTTCCGCTCACAGTCACTGGAGACCTGACGCTTCCGTTCACAGTCACTGGAGACCTGACGCTCCCGTTCACAGTCACTGGAGACCTGACGCTCCCGCTCACAGTCACTGGAGACCTGACGCTTCCCGCTCACAGGTCACTGGAGACCTCACTCCCTATTCTAGTCACTGAACGACTGACGCTTCCGCTCACAGTCACTGGAGACCTGACGCTCCCGCTCACAGTCACTGGAGACCTGACGCTCCCGCTCACAGTCACTGGAGACCTGACGCTCCCGCTCACAGTCACTGGAGACCTGACGCTCCCGCTCACAGTCACTGGAGACCTGACGCTCCCGCTCACAGCTACTGGAGACCACCGCTGCTCACGCTGGAGACCTACGCTCGCTCACAGTTACCTGACGCTCCCTCACAGCACTGGAGACCTGACGCTCTGCTCACAGTCACTGGAGACCTGACGCTGCCGCTCACAGTCACTGGAGACCTGACGCTCCCTCTCACGGTCACTGGAGACCTGACGCTTCCACAGTCACTGGAGACCTGCGCTGCCGCTCACAGTCACTGGAGACCTGACGCTCCCCAGCACTGGAGACCTGACGCCGCTCACAGTCACTGGAGACCTGACGCTGCTGCTCACAGTCACTGGAGACCTGACGCTGCCGCTCACAGTCACTGGAGACCTGACGCTCCCTCCCTCAAGTCACTGGAGACCTGACGCTCCCGCTCACAGTCACTGGAGACCTGACGCTCCTCTCACAATTCCTGGAGACCTGACACTGCTGCTCACAGTCACACCCGCTCACAGCACTGGAGACCTGACGCTCCCGCTCACAGTCACTGGAGACCTGACGCTCCCGCTCACAGTCACTGGAGACCTGACGCTGCCGCTCACAGTCACTGGAGACCTGACGCTCCCGCTCACAGTCACTGGAGACCTGACGCTGCCGCTCACAGTCACTGGAGACCTGCCGCTGCCGCTCAGTCACTGGAGACCTGCCGCTGCCGCTCACAGTCACTGGAGACCTGACGCTGCCGCTCGCAGTCACTGGAGACCTGACACTGCTGCTCACAGTCACTGGAGACCTGACCAGGATTATATTGTTAAGCAGAACTTGCTACGTGAACTCTGGGCCCACCGTCCGATCCATGAATTGCAGTTCGACGGCAGAATTTTGACCGGCAATTTAACGTGCCGTCAATGCACCGACGGAGCCGCCCAGGTAGCTCGCCCCCGCCTTGTCAGGCCAATTGCCAACTAACACTCCCAGCCTGCGGCTAAATGAGAGCGCGTGGAGCGACACGAACCTCGTCTTGCCAGGACAGGAGAGAGCTGTGCGGGCCAGCACTCTAACCAACTGAGCTACCGGGACGGCAAACGCCAACTGGACACAGGTGGTGTACAATTGGCGTTAAAACAATATTGGCACAGTGAAGTGTCTGCCGCAGATAAACGCGTCATGCGGGATAGGCTACCAGCGCAATGCCTGGCAAAGCAGTTCTGGAGTTCCGTGGCACGCAGGGTGTTGCACCCGTTATAGTTTTAACCCGAAAGGTTGGCGGGTTCGACTGCGCGGTGGACAGGCGCGGCAGACACACCCCGTGCTCGGAAACGTGGTGATTAAACAAGACTCCTGAGTGAGTCTGACAGTGCAGTGTGTTGACACACAAACACACGTACATGCACATGCGCAAATATGCACACGCAAACACGTACACGCACGCAGAGATGAAAAAGCCAGCTAACTGGCTACAGAGCGATGGTGACAGATATTTTAAAGGCATCCACAGCTATGGTGACAATTTACGTTTAGCGGCGCATCCAACGTGAGCAACGGGGTTCTGCCCATTTCCTTGAGAGACCGATTTTTGCCGAAACTGTGCACTAAAATGGCATGTTCCGACGACTGAGTATATTTCGTGAGAAAAAAAAAACATATTGAAAAGTTTGTTTTAAAAGTTCTGAAGCTGAACATATGGTGTAAGATTGCATAATTAGTTTTTCGTCTCTGAGTGTCAGAACTAAGGCCGTATACAGAGGTGAAATCATAAGCTTCTGCGCACCTTACTGCACAGGTTGCCTTGTGATGTGCACGATGCGTCACCCGCCCGCGCCGTAACTACTTTCGGACATGGGCCGGGCGGCGCGCACGATGCAAAGTAGTGAATTGCTTCGAATAAGTGTTGTTTTCTTTCCAGTAATGAACCAAAATCTATAGGCACGTCTTTTTCCTTCAGAAGAGTGCCGTTTTTGTCAGCGTGAGATCACAAAATCAGGCTAGGGAATGCATTACGTGAAAGACTTCCCTCTCGCGGCACTTACTTTATAGCGATAGGGTCACGGGAGTATGTGAAAGCGATGTGCTGGACTTGGAGTTGCGCTGAAGGAGCAGCCACCCTCGCAGCCTAGGAAAGGTATTTGCATTAGTATTTTAAGTGCATTCACAGACATTGCTAGCTCTAAATTAACTAACTCGCTCCATCCGATCACCTGAAACCCGCCCCGTGCATGGACGCATCCATGTGTCCTTGTGAAATTGTTGCATGATGCTTGAGACCTGCATGGAAACAATGCACGGAACTTTTTCGTTATTTAGCTTGAAGTCAATGTATATCGAACCAGGATTATCCGTCAAAAGGCATTTCCCACTGGTCTTCAGCGGGAAGAGACCTCAAGCCATGCCACGAATCTGGCATAAGCCAGCACATGACAACGGCGCATCCATACTTTGTGTGGGGAGAGGCCTTCATCTGAGAGGGGCTTTCTTTACACGAATCTTATCTTCTGGTGGTGAGGCTGAAAGGGTGGGGCGCACTTTGATGGGAGGAGGCTGTCCGGGTGTCCCGGGAGGAGCGTCTACTCCCTGATCGGTCCTTGTCTACCGGGGTTAGGGTGGAGGGTTGCAATCGGATTCCTCAAGGGCTTCATGCGGCTCCTCCATGGGAACCTCCTGCGGCTAAGGGGGAGGTAACTTAACCAGGGCCATATCTTTGTATATTTTGTATCTTGTATGCCCCAGCTAATGTTGGCTTTTCCCCACCCCTCCCCCAATAATTTCAAACTTTTTAATGGGACCATACGGGGTGTACTCCCGAACAATTTGAACCCGCCCATTGGCTGCATGCATTGTGAACTCCCAATTATTTTCAGGAGCCTACACCTATGATTATACCCCCCACTCCTGGTGCGCCGTTGCATGACGATGCATCTGGGCTTCACCCGAGTTCGTTGCAAACGATAGCAAAAGGCAAGAGAATGTAGTCAGTAAATATACTGTATTTTGGTGCTATTTTTAAGCGAACTTGACATAAATTGCTTTCGTGTAGGATGAAGGACAACGGAAGTCGTTCAACACGGGGCTGCTACCCATAGGTCAGACATATTAACCGAGGGCCGAAACCACACAGTGTGCTTAGTCTATTCCCGTGCACATGGATGTAATGTTAACCGGTTCTGGGGGGACAAGTCCACGCCCCCCTCCCAGTTCATATTCATCCCCGCTGTTCATCAATGTAAAGACATCGGTCATAAGAGAGGAAGCAAACAGTTCCAAATGTCCCATGTGAAACACGCTACATTCGAGGCGTGCATGATCGAGTCCATGCAAGCAAAGTAAACATTGACCCGCGTGCCAGGTGTTTTCATTTTATTGTATATATGTGCAGTCCAGCAAAACAAATAATGTCGCGCAGTAGTCGGCAGGAGCGCAAGCAGTCGGAAAGGGTGAGGGAGGTGAACTCATTGTCCAATACAGCGCCGAGAAGCTGGCAATGGAAGAAAGGACGGAACGAAAATGAAGCACAGAGGCGAATGAACGGGGAAAGGGCCAGAGGGATTTTCTGGACCATCGGATTTTTTGTTTGCCGGGGAGGGGCACGGCCAGGCACGCCACATGGGCGAAATGCTAAAAGTTTGGGAAAGCTTTCCTATTGGTATGGGACGGGAGTTACCGTGGGGACCAAGTCCCTGCAAGCATTTCAAACGAAAAAGGTACCGTACGTTACAATTTATACGACAATTCGAAGTTCTTTACATCAGGGGCGTCGCCATCGGGGGGCAGAGGCGGCAGTTTCCCCCTACCGTGAAACTAGGGGTCCCCATGGAATTTGAGGAGGCCCCTATCCGGAAATGTATAGGAAAAAGGTGAGCAAGGAGGCCGACGGGACAGAAGATCATGCTGTCAAGGAGCCCCCAAGACTGGCAACGAGGCCCCCAGGAAATCTAATGAGATCCCTGTAATAGACGTAGACCAGATATTTGGGAGAGATTGGGAGGAGGACCCCAGGACGAAAAGGATGCCACCGAGACGGGCAAGAAGTCACCCAGGTTAGACGAGAATGTTTCCGATGGGTGGCAGGATATTCTTAATTTGGAAAACGATGCCCCCAAGATGGAAGAGGAAGCCCCTACAATAAAAAAATACGGACAAGTGATAGGAGAGATTTTTCCGGACGCAAGAGGGGCCCCAAGATTAGTAAGAAGGTCTCCGTAGGAATGAGAGAAGGTCGCTGAAACTAGCCAGATGTGGCCCATATTTTGGAAGAGGATGAATCTAGGAGAGAAGACTTAGGACTAGGACGCAAAAGCACCCTGCTGAGAGGATAATGAGGTTCGAAACACAGATGAGGAGGCCTCCAAGACGTGAGAGGAGGCCCCTAATTTGAAAAAGGAGAGGATAAGAGGGCCCAGAAATCAAGAGATTGCCAAAACATTGGCACGGAGGCCCCCAGGATTGCAAAGGAGGCCCCAATTCGGGAAGGGAGGCCACAGCAAATGAGAGGAGGCCCTAAGACGGAACAGAAAGATATGAGATGAGGTTTCGGAGACGCAAAAGCAGGCCCCAAAGCGGGTAAGGTTCCACCAAGATAGAAAAGGATGATTCAGAGACGTGGCAGGAGGCACCTAATTCGGAAGAGGACGACACAAAATTGAAAATGAGACCCCATGATGATGATGAACGAGGAGGCCCCTAAAATAGGAGAAAAAGACCGGTGGATAAGAGATATGACTCTCAGGCGGTAAAGAAGAGTTCAAGAAAGGTAATAAGGTCCCAAGGAAATGACAAGGCCACTGAGGTAGGAAAGGTTGTCTGTAATTTCGAAGAGGAGGAACCTGGGAGAGAAGAGGAGTCCGCCGGGAGATAAGAGGCCACCCTTACGATGGGCAAAGATCGAATCAACACGCAGAGCAGGAGGCCCTCAAGACGTAAGAAGAGGCCCATAATTTGAAAAAGAAGGCCTCCAGAAGAGAAAAGGAGGCACCTGCCGGACTCGAGAGGAGTCCCTCAAGAAGGAGTAGGAGGTCTCCAGGTCCGAATGAGGCCCCGAAGACCGGAAGGAGTTCCCAGGAAATGAGAGGAGGCCTTAAGATGGGAATGGTAGCAGGTATGGTAGCAGTTAGGTTTCCAAAATTGAAAGATCCACTCAAGACCATGCTTTGCCAGGACCAAAGGAGAAGGCCCACGAGGCGTGGCAGGGGGCCCCTAATTTGGCAAGAGAATGCCCCCTGTAATATAAGAGGAAGGCCAATACCATGTTAAAGGGGCCCCAGGATGTAGGAGGAGGCCCTCTAAGACGGGAGAGGAGGACCATTGAATATGGAGGAGGGCAGGATACACGAGGAGACATCCAAAACCGGCAAAGAGGCTCCAGGAAATGAGACGAGACCCTTAGGACGCGAGAGGAGGCCTATAATTTGCAAGAAGCCCCTTAGAAATAGTAGAAATCGTGACGGGGTACTTGAAAATCACTATATTGACCCCAAAAGATCCGGCCGGGGCCCCTGAAAATCATGCTAAACCTCGGGGTACCAAAAAGTCTTGCCCAGACCATGAAAATCACGCTAGGGGCACGACAGGTCGTACCGTGCCCCAACCGTGAAAACTGGCGTACCATGTTACATGTTACATGTTGCATGTTACATGTTACATGTTACATGTTACATGTTACATGTTACATGTTACATGTTACATGTTACATGTACCATGTTACATGTACCATGTTACATGTACCATGTTACATGTACCATGTTACATGTACCATGTTGCATGTACCATGTTACATGTACCATGTTACATGTACCATGTTACATGTACCATGTTACATGTACCATGTTACATGTACCATGTTACATGTACCATGTTACATGTACCATGTTACATGTGCCATGTTACATGTACCATGTTACATGTACCATGTTACGTGTACCATGTTACATGTACCATGTTACATGTGTCATGTTGCATGTACCAATGTACATGTACCAGGTTGTATGTACCATTTTTAAATGTACCATGTTACATGTACCATGTTACATGTACCAATGTACATGTACCATGTTGTATGTACCATGTTACATGTACCATGTTACACGTACAATGCTACACGTACCATGGTACACGTACCATGTTACATGTATCATGTTACATGTGCCATGTTACATGTGACATGCTACACGTGCCATGTTACACGTACCATGTTACATGTATACATGTACCATGTTACACGTACCATGTTACATGTACCATGCTACATGCACCATGTTACATGTACCATGTTGCACGTACCATGTTACATGTACCATGTTGCATGTACCATGTTACATGTACCATGCACCGTGTTACATGTACCATGTTACATGCACCATGTTACATGTACCATGTTACATGTACCATGTTACATGTACCATGTTACATGTACCATGTTACATGTACCAAGTTACATGTACCATGGTACATGTACCATGTTGCAGACAGCGCTCTAGCCAACTAAGCTACCGAGGCGGCAAGTCACAGGGAGGCACTTGCTTGCTTAATTCAGTTTCATTGACAAGTCAATAAGTTACTTGATTAAATTGCATCTACTTCAATGAGAGTCACATGTTTAGGGCGCAAGGAATGTGTTGCATGATATCATATTATTTATTGCATATGTTGTGCACTGTACTGCAAGCGAAATATTCAGAAATCCGTGGTGATAAAGTATTTCTTCACGCTGATACCATCCAACTATTTTACCATACAAAGATTTTACTTTATATTGTTTCAGAACGGCATGCAACCGAACGATCTGTCATTCTTGGTGTGAAACTAGCGTTAATTATTTGAAGACTGAGCAGGTTTGAATACCCTAGTCGTGTTTTGAATTGCAGCATCTGGAGCATCAATCACGCCCATAGGGCCAGTGACACGCTTTCCAGCACCAATCCATGCTTTCGAAAAATGTCGGGAACAAGGACCAACTAATTTGCACCAACCTGAATCGTTTACCAGATTAAATGGCATCAACGGTGTGGTGTGCATGTGTTTGTGTGTGTGTAGGTGTGTGTGTGTGTGTGTGTGTGTGTGTGTGTGTGTGTGTGTGTGTGTGTGTGTGTATAATTAACCACTTTCTATGCTTTTGTATCCTACCCGGTTTCGTCTCTTGGTAAAAGGCACGTATTGTCGCCAGTGCACTGCATCACAACACTGCAGTGGCTTTTATATCCTGCACGAACATCAATTACTTGGAAAAGGTCAACACATTGCACTCATCAATGCATTGAGTCACAGTCCACATCGAACAACCAACGAAGAACAGGACTTTGTGTGATAATTCACACATTGATGGAGGGAGGCATCGAATTAGCTCGATGTCATACAAGTAGAAAAAATCGGTTAACATGCAAGGAAATAGCGAATGTTATTTTTTACATGTAATAGTGTAGCAATAAACATAGGATGGATGTTATATGTGGTATTGCATGTAAGATTCAAATGTTGGTTGATAAATGTGCAATGATTCGATGATGCACCTTTCTCAAAAAGAACGGACCAATGAAAGTAGGTGTTCAGTTCATAGACCTGAATGAGCGGACTAATAGGATTGTGATCTGGCTCTCTACTTTGATGTTTGATTTGCCCTTCAGAAAGGTGCCACACCGAAACGTTGGGTATTTATAAAGTAACATTTGGATATAAAATGAAACACTACACATAACAACCATTCTATACGGATCCAAATTGTCTCATTCCTGAACAATATTACAATAGCGTGACGTTCAAGTCCGGGTTCTTGGGCGGGTGTGGGTGCGTTCGAATCTGGAATAGTTTCATCACAAAGTTATTCGGTGCGCCACGAGTCAAGTGCAGCGACGCAGTCAGGATTCTCCTAAGGGGGTGGGCCGATAAAAACAAAATGTGAAGAAACAGAAAGCTTTCGGTGGGCGAAGTGCGCCGAAAACTTTGGGTTTTGCGTCGCGAAAAATAACAAAATTTCTCGATTGATCTCGTATATGTTTGGATTCTTAGGCTAGGAAGGTGGACCCCCCCCCGTCCTTGGCTGCGCCTCTGCTCAAGTAACAATGCAAGGAATGTGATGTTCACGATTCCACAGGCTACAACAATTTGTTGCAGTAGTATCTCGCAAATGAGGTATTGTCATCCACGTATGATAATGATCTGTGTCTTACTGTACGTTTCTGACCGCAAATGTTAACGAGCACACCGATGGGATTCTGAAATCAACTGATGAGAGGGTAACAATTTAGCCCAGTTGACTTGGATGATAATCCCATGTTTCGGTTTCCCATGGAAAATGCTAATCCCATGTTTCGCTTCGGCAATCCACGGAACGGAAAGGAACGTCTTTAGCATGCTGGTCAAAGTGCATGTCTGCTTTTTGGGTGTAGAATAAAATTGACTTATCCCATACCAGAAAGTACGATTACTCTTGGGTCGCGTAGGTTTACAAAACCGTGGTTTAACAGAGTGTATTAATTTAATCTGGTAAACGAATCAGGTTGGTGCAAATTAGTTGGTCCTTGATCCGGACATTTCTCAAAAGCTGGGAATGCTGTGCTGGAAAACGTATTTAACTGACCAAATGGGTCGTTATTGATGCTCCTGATGCTGCAATTTAATATATATTATGGTATTAAATCCTGCTCGGTCTTCAAATAATTAACGGTGGCCTCACTCCAAGAATGACAGATCGTTCGGTTGCATGGGGGATGAATAGCAAATTGACTGGCTCTACATGTCAGCACTTAGGCACTGTATAATATGAAGGTTATTGCACTCCAGCTTTGTATAATACAGGCCATTGCACGGTACGATTAACACCAACCGTGATATTAACACGCTCTGTTAAACCACGGTTTTGTAAACCTACGCGACCAAAGAGTAATCGTACTTTCTGGCATGGGATAAGTCAATTTTATTCTACACCCAAAAAGCAGACATGCACTTTTACCAGCATGCTAAAGACGTTCCTTTCCGTTCCGTGGATTGCCGAAGCGAAACATGGGATTAGCATTTTACTCATCCCAGTCAACTGGGCTAAATTGTTACCCTCTCACGAGTTGATTTCAGAATCCCATCGGTGTGCTCATTAACATTTGCGGTCAGAAACGTACAGTAAGACACAGATAATTATCATATGTGGATGACTATACCTCATTTGCGAGTTACTACTGCAACAAATTGTTGTAGCCTGTGGAATCGTGAACATCACATTCCTTGCATTGTTACTTGAGCAGAGGCGCAGCCAAGGAGGTGGGGGGGGGGGGGTCTACCTTCCCAGCCTAAGAATCCAAACATACACGAGATCAATCGATAAATTTTGGCATTTTTGGCGACGCAAAACCCAAAGTTTTCGGCGCACTTCGCCCACCGAAAGCTTTCTGTTTCTTCACATTTTGTTTTTATCGGCCCACCCCCTTAGGAGAATCCTGGCTGCATCGTTGCACTTGACTTGTGGCGCACCGAATAACTTTGTGATGAAACTATTCCAGATTCGAACGCACCCACACCCGCCCAAGAGCCCGGACTTGAACGTGACGCTATTGTAATATTGTTCAGCAGTGAGACAATTTGGATCCGTATAGAATGGTTGTTAGGTGTAGTGTTTCATTTTATATCCAAATGTTACTTTATAAATACCCAACGTTTCGGTGTGGCACCTTTCTGAAGAGCAAATAAAAACATCAAAGTAGACAGCCAGATCACAATCCTAGTAGTCCGCTCATTCAGGTCTATGAACTGAACACCTACTTTCATTGGTTCGTTCTTTTTGAGAAAGGTGCATCATCGAATCGTTGCACATTTTTCAACCAACATTTGAATGTGGTAATCTTACATGCAGTACCACATATAACATCCATCCTATGTTTATTGCTACACTATTACATGTCAAAAATAACATTCGCTATTTCCTTGCATGTTAACCGATTTTTTCTACTTGTATGACATCGAGCTAATTCGATGCCTCCCTCCATCAATGTGTGATTTCTCACACAACGTCCTGTTCTTCGTTGGTTCTTCGATGTGGACTGTGACTCAATGCATTGATGAGTGCAATGTGTTGACCTTTTCCAAGTAATTGATGTTCGTGCAGGATATAAAAGAGTGATGCCAGAGATGCCAAGAGTGATGCCACTGCAGTGTTGTGATGCAGTGCACTGGCGACAACACGTGCCTTTTACCAAGAGACGAAACCGGTAGGATACAAAAGCATAGAAAGTGGTTAATTATACACACACACACACACACACACACACACACACACACACACACACACACACACACACACACAAACACACCACACTACACACCACCAGCACACACACACAACCACACACACACCACACCGTTGATGCCATTTAATCTGGTAAACGATTCAGGTTGGTGCAAATTAGTTGGTCCTTGCTCCCGACATTTTTCAAAAGCATGGATTGGTGCTGGAAAGCGTATGTCACTGGCCCTATGGGCGTGATTGATGCCCCAGATGCTGCAATTCAAAACACGACTAGGGTATTAAAACCTGCTCAGTCTTCAAATAATTAACGTTAGTTTCACACCAAGAATGACAGATCGTTCGGTTGCATGCCGTTCTAAAGCAATATCAAGTAAAATATTTGTATGGTAAAATAGTTGGATGGTATCAGCGTGAAGAAATACTCTATCCCCACGGACTTCTGAATATGTCGCTTGCAGTACAGTGCACAACATATGCAATAAATAATATGATATCATGCAACACATTCCTTGCGCCCTAAAACATGTGATTATCAATGAAGTAGAGCAATTTAATCAAGTAACTAATTGACTTGTCAATGAATCTGAATTAAGCAAGCAAGCGCCTCCCTGTGACTTGCCACCTCGGTAGCTTAGTTGGCTAGAGCGCTGTCGTGCACCTGTCTCCGCTGTCCTGGCAATTCTGGGTTCGAGTCGCTTAGCGTGCTCGCATTTAGTCCCCGGCTGGGAGGGTCAGTTGGCAATTGGCACGATAAGGTCGAGAGCGAGCTGCCGGGGTCGCCGTGTCGGTGTATTGACGGCACGTGAAGCGCTTTTCCAAATTTAGACTGTAAAACTGTAATTCATGGAATCATGGCCAGGGTTCACGAAACCAGCTCTTCTTAGCAATTGGATCCTGGTTCATAAAGCCACCCCAGCAAGAGTTCGAACTACATTTCCAAAACGTATAAATATTGGACATTCTATTATTATTTTGGGGCCAGAGAACACTTCATTGACATCATAAACCTCCCATCTCCTTTTGCTACATCTTTGCAACTGAGCTTTTTCCAACCTTTCCTGCTCATTCTGTGTTGCTGGAGTCAGAAATCCGCAGCTATAAATTGTTGCTTATCGACAGAAGCCCAGTAACCTGCTCGTTTAACTGCCAATGTTGTTTCGCCGACAGAGGAATGCAAGGCGGGAACAGGGAAGACCCGTGTTTACCACTGCATGACTGCAGTGCAAATGGTCGCGGGACGACCACACACGCGAATCCTATGGCTCGGACGCTGGCCAGTGGCGAAGCTGGTAGACTGTCACGCAACTCATAACTGTGAAACGGCGCAGCCTACCAGTAATTTTTGGTGTGCAGCGTCACAGCTTACGTTCCTAGTGAGCCAGCCATGCTAAGGGTACCCTGCACATCCCACCGAAGGCGAGTGTACATGGTACATGGTGCATGGTGCACGGTACCTGTAACATGGTACACGAAACATGGTACATGTAACATGGTAAACGCAACATGGTACATGCAACATGGTACATGTAACATGGTGCATGCAACATGGTGCATGTACCATGT
Organism: Ashinkailepas kermadecensis; assembly: GCA_034440615.1. NCBI lineage: Eukaryota > Metazoa > Arthropoda > Thecostraca > Neolepadidae > Ashinkailepas > Ashinkailepas kermadecensis. The sequence continues at coordinate 31,711 of JAOTOM010001743.1, read as the reverse complement.
AACATGGTACATGGTACATGTAAAATGGTACATGCAACATGGTACATGTAACATGGTACATGTAACATGGTGCATGTAACATGGTGCATGCAACATGATGCATGTAACATGGTACATGCAACATGGTACATGTAACATGGTACATGTAACATGGTACATGTAACATGGTACATGTAACATGGTACATGTAACGTGGTACATGTAACATTATACATGTAACATTGTACATGTAACATGGTACATGTAACATGGTGCATGTAACATGGTACATGTAACATGGTACATGCAACACGGTACATATAGCATGATACATGTAACATGGCACATGCAACATGGTACGTGTAACATGGTACATGTAACATGGTACATGCAACATGGTACATGTAACATGGTATATATAACATGGTACATGTAACATGGTACATGAAACATGGTACATGTAGCATGATACATGTAACATGGTACATGCAACATGGTACGTGTAGCATGGTACGTGTAACATGGTACATGTAACATGCTACATGTACCATGTTGCATGTAACATGGTACATGCAACATGGTACATGTAACATGGTACACGTAACATGGCACATGTAACATGGTACATGTAACATGGTACATGTAACATGGTACATGTAACATGGTACATGTAACATGGTACATGTAACATGGTACATGTAACATGGTACATGCAACATGGTACATGTAACATGTAACATTTAACATGTAATATTTAACATGTAACATGTAACATGTAACATGTAACATGTAACATGTAACATGTAACATGTAACATGATACATGGCACATGTAACATGTAACATGGCACATGGCACATGCAACATGGTACATGTAACATGGTACGCCAGTTTTCACGGTTGGGGCACGGTACGACCTGTCGTGCCCCTAGCGTGATTTACATGGTCCGGCATGACTTTTTGTGTGATTTTTAGGGGCCCCGGCCGGATCTTTTTGGGTCAATATCGTGATTTTCAAGTACCCCGGCACGATTTCTACTATTTCTTAGGGGCTTCTTGCAAATCATAGGCCTCCTCTCGCGTCCTAAGGGTCTCGTCTCATTTCCTGGAGCCTCTTTTCCGGTTTTGGATGTCTCCTCGTGTATCCTACCCTCCTCCATATTCAATGGTCCTCCTCTCCCGTCTTAGAGGGCCTCCTCCTACATCCTGGGGCCCATTTAACATGGTATTGGCCTTCCTCTCATGTTCCAGGGGGCATTCTCTTGCTAAATTAGGGGCCTCCTGCCACACCTCGTTGTCCTTCTCCTTTGGTCATGGCGGCAAAGCATTACCCGTCTTTAGTGGATCTTCAATTTTGGAAACCCACCTGCTACCATACCTGCTACCATTCCCATCTTAAGGCCTCCTCTCATTTCCTGGGAACTCCTTCCGGTCTTCGGGGCCTCATTCGGCCCTGGAGACCTCCTACTCCTTCTTGAGGGACTCCTCTCGAGTCCGGCAGGTGCCTCCTTTTCTCTTCTACAGGCCTTCTTTTTCAAATTATGGGCCTCTTCTTACGTCTTGAGGGCCTCCTGCTCTGCGTGTTGATTCGATCTTTGCCCATCTTAATGGTGGCCTCTTATCTCCCGGCGGACTCCTCTTCTCTCCCAGGTGCCTCCTCTTCCAAATTACAGACAACCTTTCCTACCTCAGTGGCCTTGTCATTTCCTTGGGACCTTATTACCCGTCTTGAAGTCTTCTTTTCCGCCTGAGAGTCATATCTCTTATCCAATGGTCTTTTTCTCCTATTTTAGGGGCCTCCTCGTTCATCATCATCATGGGGTCTCATTTTCAATCTTGTGTCGTCCTCTTCCGAATTAGGTGCCTCCTGCCACGTCTCTGAATCATCCTTTTCTATCTTGGTGGAACCTTACCCGCTTTGGGGCCTGCTTTTGCGTCTCCGAAACCTCATCTCATATCCGCTGGCTTTCTGTTCCGTCTTAGGGCTTCCTCTCATTTGCTGTGGCCTCCCTTCTCGTATTGGGGCCTCCTTTGCAATCATGGGGGCCTCCGTGCCAATTTGTTGGCAATCTCTTGTTTTCTGGGGCCTCTTATCCTCTCCTAGGTGACTCCTTTTTCAAATTAGGGGCCTCCTCTCACGTCTTGGAGACCTCCTCATCTGTGTTTCGAGCCTCATTATCCTCTTAGCAGGGTGCTTTTGCGTCCTAGTCCTAAATCTTCTCTCCTAGAGTCATCCTCTTCCAAAATATGGGCCACATCTGGCTAGTTTCAGCGACCTTCTCTCATTCCTACGGAGACCTTTTTACCAATCTTGGGGCCCTCTCTTGCGTCCGGAGAAATATCTCCTATCACATGTCCGTATGTTGTATTGTAGGGCTTCCTCTTCCATCTTGGGGGCATCGTTTTCCAAATTAAGAATATCCTGCCACCCATCGGAAACATTCTCGTCTAACCTGGGTGACTTCTTCCCCGTCTCGGTGGCATCCTTTTCGTCCTGGGTTCCCAATCTCTCCCAAATATCTGTCCTACGTCTCTTACAGGGATCTCATTAGATTTTCTGGGGGCCTCGTTGCCAGTCTTGAGGCCTCCTTGACAGCATGATCTTCTGTCCCGTCGGCCTCCTTGCTCACCTTTTTCTTATGCATTTCCGGATAGGGTCCTCCTCAAATTCCATGGGGACCCCTAGTTTCATGGTAGGGGAGACTGCCGCATCTGCTCCCCGATGGCGACGCCCCTGATGTAAAGAACTTCGAATTGTCGTATAAATTGTAATGTACGGTACCTTTCTCGTTTGAAATGCTTGCAGGGCCATTATCATCCTACACTTGTGCACCTCCAAAATCAAACAATACTTCACATATAGTCCTCAACCATTTGTTTTTTGTGTTTTTCTACATGCAACCGCCGGCTTGTCCGCATGCACCCTTCTGTTCCCATGGCTGCTCATGCGTCCTGACTCATCACGGCTTGTGTTAAGCTAAGTGCTACTGTGTGTATGCATAGTCTGCGGCTAGAACAGACGTTACTGGATGAGATATACCGCAAACGTACTAACCCAAGCGGCCTTTGTTGGCTCTGGCAGCGTGACCAGTCGGCCACAAGGCTCAAAATCGCTGGTGGTCCCGGATCCGCAAGCGATGGCCAGCCTTTTCGCGGGATCTCGCCAAAACTGGCAGGATAGACTAACCCGCATGACACGGTCTGCTGCGGCGGCCGACCTCAATGTGCCAAGATTATTTTGAAGCAAATTGTGCAAACGTATAGCATTTGCACTCACGGAACCGCATTTCGCATGCTAACTGCCTTCGACATTAATAAAAGGAAATGCAAGGCCAGATCGGAACAACTGTTCCCGGCTCAAATTATACGTTACAAGAAAAGATGTCACATGTCCTCATTTATAGAAGAAGCGTCGTCTCTTGTTCGCCATCACTTCTATAGATCATCTTTGTGTGCCGAATTGTTGCATTGGCAACTTGGTGTGCACATTAGCGGAATATTGCATCAGTCTACTTCAGTGGTGAGTGTCACGGTATGATGATTACTGCTCGCAATGATCACGGCGCAAAGCCCAGCCAGCCGGGCGAACCCATCCGAATCTTGTCCGCCTTCGTGCTAGTCTGCTCTCGTCAGCGGGCTAATCCAGCGCAGGCCTGCGACTAAGCCGTCTGGTTTCACTGTCTTGGGCCACGAACGCTGCCACGGCTATTGCCAGGTCGCCGATGGTAGCTGCCGGTCAAGGTCGTGCCGGGCCCGCGCCCATCTCACCGCCTGTCTACTTCGGCCGTCGTGAGCCCAATGAGATCGAACTGCACTATCTGGTGCTCGGTCGGGCGGTGAGCGATGCTCGATGCGTTGGCTACGGCCGCCCGGCGACGTTGTGCAGCCGCCTGACGACGTTGTGCGGCTGCCCGGCTGTGTTGCGGCCGCCCGGCGAGACAGAGACAGAGGCAGAGACAGAGACAGAGACAGAGCACCTTCCCAACCCCGACCATGGGTGGGTGGCGTCACTCCGGCCGGGAAGCGCGTCCTATCAGGAAGGCTCGAACGCCCCCCCCCCAACATATTTTTCAGCCAAAGATTCCCCTCTAAGAGGACAGGCGCCCTCTGCAGTATGTTGGAGTGTACCTTTCATTCCTCCCCTTCGCTCAATGAATATTTCCGCACAAGGCACAGTTTCTCCTAGTAAATTTACCCCTCACTTTCATGACGATTTTGGATCCGCTTTGTCAATTACCTATACCCTATGCATTACAGTGTGACTTACCTATGGCTTTCTGATGCACAAGCATACTCACTTTCAAATGCTGCACAGGCTGATGACAGGGGCGTCGCTAGCTCAGTGGTTAAGCTGAGCGTCTGGCAAACCAGAGGTACGGGGTTCGATTCCCCGCGGCGCCCGCTCTTCCTGCCAGGGCGAGAGGCAGGTGACGCCATGTGGCCTCAGCTGCTGAGTGCGTCATAGGCACAACCACCACCACCGCAGGCTGCTGATGTTCTGAAGGTGGAGTGATGCGAAGCCAAAGCACTTCGTTTTGAACACTTCACATCGTCCGACTTCTCTCAACATAACCTGAATTACTTACATATATGTGAGCTATCAGGACGCATTAATGCTCTTTGCACCACCTGTGTGCCACCGACTTCAATGTCACATTATTGCCACTTAATTGTATATAATTCAGGCATCACTTCACCGAGGAAATTCTCACAAATCCGGCCTAGGTATACGTCTTTCCTGTGCGGAATGGCGCGCCAGGTGCCGCTTACAACACAAAATCCAGTCATTAGTTTATCGGGGCAGTTTGTTGAAGCAGCAAGCGCAGCGCGCATGTCACCCCGCTGCTGACGGAGCTGGAGTGGGAGTGCACCGGATCCATGATTCAGATGGCGGACGCAGTGGAGGTGTACAGGACGCTTTATGAGCCTCGCCGTCCGCATACAATCCGCCCACTGTTCCGTGAGCGGGCTTAAGTATCCAAGCGTGCGAAACCCATGCGTCCCTGGCTGTCGACCTGCACCTCCCCAGGTACAGGCCGCCAGCCACCCGGAAGACGTTCTCTTGCCGAGTCGCCGAGCCGTCACGTGATTCACGTCACTGGGTCACGTGAGCACGTCACTGGGTCACGTGAGCACGTCACTGGGTCACGTGAGCCACGTCACTGGGTCACGTGAGCCACGTCACTGGGGACGTCCCGGGCTGCGGTCGTGACGTGCTTCCATGCGGCAGAGCTGTCCGTACTGCAGCCAATGCAGTGTCGGCCGTGACAGTCCATGCATCTGGGACTTCCGTGTATTCTTGCTTATCCAGACTTGTGCAAGTGACATCAAACTGAAAAGCCATACCGTAGATAATTGTATGAAATACACGACGTGTTGCTTTGGTGCAGTGAGCCGTCTGCTGGTCGGGGCCTCACGTCAGCACCAGTGGCACTGCAATGTGAGCAGTGACGCGTAGAGACGACCATTGTGAGCCACTACATCTCTGTTAGCCGCCACTCCCGGCGAAGCCAGGCATGTGTCTCACACGTCGCCGAGCTGGCTGTGTCACGTTTCCTGCGAAATGACGCGCGGTTTAGGCCGCTCTCCACAAACGACTCCGGTGATCGAGCGCGATGTACGCTGGTGTGGCTGCCTTATTGGCAAGGCCGGATCGACACACGCGTCCCGGCTTGTACTCTTCTTATTGGCAAGACTGGATCGAAGCACGAGCCTCGGCTTGTACGCTTCTTATTGGCAGGGCCGGACCGAGGCACACGGCTCGGCTTGTGCGCTTCTTATTGGCAGGGGCGGACCGAGGCACACGGCTCGGCTTGTGCGCTTCTTATTGGCAAGGGCAGATAGACCACGCGCCTCGGCTTCGATCCGACCTTGTCTTCGTGAATAAGCATTTGTGCCACTCTTCTTTGTAAGCGCTCCACGGAATCAATATTGGCTCGAAAATAAAAAATCCAGATCTGAACACAATTTTCTGAATTGAGCCGGACAAAGGGATCGAATAATTGTATGATAATACGACCGCTTTTGCATTCCACATTTCATTGAATCTGTTTGGCCTACCGATCGTATGGCGCCGGCCTTCCCATCCGAAAGTGGGTGGGTGCCCATTTCGTTGCCACCTCACCTCTAATTGAGATAGATCCGCAGAACGTCGGGGGTGGGTGGTCGTCGTGCCGACCTCGTCGTCACCCCGTCTCTGATTGAGTGACGTCCGCGGAACATCCGGAGTGGGTGGTCGTCGTGCCGACCTCGTCGTCACCCCATCTCTGATTGAGTGACGTCCGCAGAACATCCGGGGTGGGTGGTCGTCGTGCCGACCTCGTCGTCACCCCATCTCTGATTGAGTGACGTCCGCGGAACATCCGGGGTGGGTGGTCGTCGTGCCGACCTCGTCGTCACCCCATCTCTGATTGAGTGACGTCCGCGGAACATCCGGGGTGGGTGGTCGTCATATCGACCTCGTCGTCACCCCGTCTCTGATTGAGTGACGTCCGCGGAACATCCGGGGTGGGTGGTCGTCATACCGACCTCGTCGTCACCTCGTCTCTGATTGAGTGACGTCTGCGGAACATCCGGGGTGGGTGGTCGTCATACCGACCTCGTCGTCACCCCGTCTCTGATTGAGTGACGTCCGCGGAACTTCCGGGGTGGGTGGTCGTCATACCGACCTCGTCGTCCCCTCGTCTCTGATTGAGTGACGTCCGCGGAACATCCGGGGTTGGTGGTCGTCATACCGGCCTCGTCGTCCCCTCGTCTCTGATTTAATTAAGTCCGCGGAACAAATCAAATGCTGTGTGCACCGTCAGACAGTTCCAAGAGCACCAAGTGTTATGCCTTTCGTCGGCTGGTTAGTCTTTAAGAAGTTAGAAGCAAGCATTTCCCGAAAAGTCTGGTGTCGACCAGCTCCTAACGGTAATTTTAGTCAGGTCGTACGTCACATCTGTTTGCGGTGGAGTCGCAAACGACCCGCCAGAGTGAAGTGCTAGCGTTCGCACAAATCCGTGCCATCGGTACGGGCCGGGTCGAGTCACACATGAACTATTGTCGCATCCATGCGAGAGTAGTCTCGCTCAGACTTCGCCCTCGCCCGAAACAATGATTTCCAAAAGCAGGCACACGACTACCCCGTAGTTTGCAATGGGAAACATGGTCGCCGATTTCAACAAAAAAAAACGTCTCAGAGCATGATTTGTTGAAAGAGATCAGTTCCCAGCTAAATGAGTTCCATAGCTTTGTTTGGCTTTGTGACGGTTACCGGTGTCACGAAGTGGTCGGGGGGCATCAAAGATCGGGACAGGACATGTCTGTCATCTGGGGACCATAAGGCAGTAAAACATGCTACAACTACGTTTTCAATAGAAACACCTAAATCGTGCCTCAGGGATGATGTCGCAGCTCAGTGGCCTGATAATGTAGCTCGTTTTTGCACCAAGAGATGGTGTTTCAGCATCTCTTGGTAAACAGCACGGAAAGTAGTATCAGCCAGTCCAATCTGCTATACGACTCCGGCCGTCATGTCGTTGAACCTGTAATTACTTTGTTTTGTTACAGCGCTTAGCGTTCTAATTTCTCCACTCACAGTCAGATGTGCTCTTTTAATTTTTTCCACATTTTTGTCCCAATGCGCTTTATGAAATGCGGGTTCATTTCATTTCATTTCGTCTCACCTTTCGTCAAAGAAGGGTTCGCGGCCGCAATTCTGCTCGCGTGCCACTTTCGAGGGCGAATCCCGGTGAAAGACAGCATTCAAAACTCTAATTTGTTCACTCAGAGCCAGATCTGCTCTTCACATTTCGAAATTGACCAGCTTCCATCACAATACTTATTTTCAAATACTCTTTTGTCTTCAAAGAAAGCGCGCATCCATTCAGCGACATTGCCACGCTCTGGCAGCTCACCATAGATCTGGCACCGCAGCCAACACTTGCCATCCGTCCCGACTGGCAAGTGGGCACAGTCTTTGGTTTGTGTCCCGGGGTCTCGAGTTCAAACCCAGAGAGGTGTGACGTCTATTATTTCTGCTTTTAGCAAAGCGATTTGCGAAATGCATTGCATCCGCAAACATCTTAGCACAACTTTATCCCGTATGCATGCTTGAAGGCTAGTGCCGGTATACACACTAAAGACCCTAAGCCTTATGATTAATATAGTATTGATATGCACGGAGATTTGAATTCAACTGCAATTGTAGCACTTGTCGTCGGTCGTCCTGCATCCCGATAGGCGCCTTGTGCTGGTGGAACGCGACTCTAAGGGTTTCAGGTTAATTTAACCCTGGCATTGTGTGGGCGGTCAATTATCCCTGCCCTAACATATTTCCAAGAATTTGACCTTGACTGGATCGGTGGCCATGACTTTTGCACGTGTCACCTGTGTTAGACTAAGCCTTCAGCCTACCAATATCAATATCGCAGCACGAAGTCGCATTTGTTTTACGGTCGGGGTTCGTAAGCCACAGTAGAGATTGTGACTGGCTGCACCTCGACATTTAGCTGTTTGACTTGACTTGGAAGGTGAACAAAAAGAGACAGAGAAGAATGTTTCTTGAAAATCCAGAAAATCAAGGATACAGCTACACCACGCAGTTTACCATGCATCTCTCAACCTTGCTTAGAACAAAAGTTAGTGGGTAAATTGTTTTCCCCGTCGCACTGCGAGATGCTTAAAATTATCCCGCACTGCGATGGTTAAAATGCGCAGTGTTGTTTCTAGACCTTGATCCTTGTATTCACATCATATGAATTGGAGCAACATGTAATATTTGCTGCCCAAATATTGGCTTATGCACTGTGTACTTACATAACATCAATGTGATTAAACGGGATACCGGCTTCAGCCTCGCTGCATCTCATAATCTTAATTTACATAATTAATTTACATCAGAGGAAGGAATTCAAGAAGTGTGTGAAAACAACCGAAGAAATTCGTGGACTATTCATCGCTCTCAACGTCAATTCCACGAAGATGAACAGGAACGCCGGCTTCTGACTAGACTAGTTAATGTAACAACAGGTAACGTAATTCCGACACATTCACCATTTGTGCGTCAGACATGAAGCACCGACACGAAATCTCCAAATCTCAAAGTATCTTACCTTTTGCATCAATCAACGGATCACAACGGCAGAGGCTTCTGTTGCAACGGTACTGCCTATCCAAGGATGCAGCTACGCCGTGTCCTTTACCAAATCTCTCTATCTTGCTTAGTACAAAAGTTAATGAGGGGGTCAACTTGAACTACCTCGCACGGCGTGGGGTAGAAAACCACCCCTCACTGCGAGTGTTAAAGTGGCACACCCAGTGGCGCACGGGAGTAGCCGGGCGCCACACTCAGTGGCACACCCAGTGGCGGACGTGAGTAGCCGGGTGCCACACTCAGTGGCACACCCAGTGATGGACGGGAGTAGCCGGGTACCACACTCAGTGGCACACCCAGTGATGGACGGGAGTAGCTGGGTGCTACACTCGGTGGCACACCCAGTGGCGGACGGGATCAGCTGGGTGCCACACTCAGTGGCACACCCAGTGATGGACGGGAGTAGCCGGGTGCTACACTCAGTGGCACACCCAGTGATGGACGGGAGTAGCCGGGTGCCACACTCAGTGGCACACCCAGTGATGGGCGGGAGTAGCCGGGTGCCACACTCAGTGGCACACCCAGTGATGGACGGGAGTAGCCGGGTGCCACACTCAGTGGCACACCCAGTGATGGACGGGAGTAGCCGGGTGCTACACTCAGTGGCACACCCAGTGATGGACAGAAGCAGTCTCGAAATTGTTAACTTCTTAATGTGAACAAAAGTCTTGCTATGTTTGCTACGTTTGATCGACGGAAAACATGGTGCACCTTAGGCGTGCAATTGGTGTTATTATATAACAACTTACAAAACATAATTCAGCTTTCGAAGCTTCCTGTCTTCGTTGCACATGCTGAAAACTTTTGACACCACTTTTCCTTTTATCTTCCCTTAAATGTAGCTTTCTCTGTGTACCTCTATTGTTACTTATCGTAGAATTGAGAATGTCAGAATTACATTCCAATAAAACGAGATTCAACAACAATATAGCATGCTTGATATGCATTGTGTGCAGTAATTAGAATCAAAGCCGCTGTTATTTTAAATACTTATTGTCGAAGCTCCAGCGCTTCTTGGTGAAACATTTTATTTTCAGTAGATTCGAAGCACACGTTTAAACATTTAAGGATATTTTCAGCAAAATAATTGTCATGGTGGTGTGATATATGATGATCTGGTAAACACTGCACGGTGAGGTATTCCTATGAAGTACCGAATGTTCATTATCATGTGCTATGAATAGCACGGTGCGTGTAAGTGCCATTACATTTGCCCCGCAGAGGTCAGAGACAGGACTTCCCGGAGTTCATGGTCATGGCCGAGCGGGGCAGGTAACGGGCGGGCCGCCGGCGCGCGCGGTGTGTGAGCGGCCACTCACCCCTAGGCCTGCTCTCAGAGTCCAGAGACGTCGCCGGTATGGCAGCAGACAGTCGCAGCGGTCCGACGTGCGCTCGCGCCCGCACCGAGTCCACCGCCCGGACACGTGGAGTGAACGGGAATACTGGGCAGGGCTGGACATCTGTGGAGTGAAACTGCTGCACTCGTCTCACCAACTGCAGGGTGAAACTTGTGGATGAGGCTGACTACCTATGGAATGGACGTGTCTCTTCTCGGCACCACTACATTACTAAAAGTACTAAATGAACTATACCAAGAGTGAGGCGATATCATCTGGAGTGAGTAACTTATGTGAAGCATCTGGAGTTGATATCCCAGAGACAACGGAAGAAGTGAAGCCTGGAGCGAATAACGGAAACAACCGCGGGTGGGATGAGGCGGTAGGAGTGGAGGTGGAATACCACCACCACTACATAGTACGTCACCATATCACCATACCCAGGGTGAATACCTGAGGAGCCGCTTACAGTGCAAACGTGATCTGCCGCTTTACGTAGCCGCAGTGGTCATTCGGGACTGGAAGCGCACGCACCATGGCTGTGAAAACGTGGCTGGGCGGTGACAGCGTGTGGCGGCAGAGGCCCGTTCTGCAGCCTGGCAGCGTGCGGCAGCGGTGGCCCGTTCTGCACAACATACGCGGCAGGTCCATCTCCAAGGGTGGGTACGTCGGCGCCGGCCTGTGCCTGGTGGTGTTCGCCCTGCTGGCGAGCGTCTACACCCGGCAATACCGAGCCGTCGACACGACCGACCGCCTGACGCCGATCTCTCGCGCTCCCGACGACGTCATCTCGGACGTCTCGGCCGGCGACGACGGGGTGGTGCAGCTACCTCTTCGCGGACTGGCGGAGCCTGGCCTGCCGCACCACGCCTGGTTCAGTGACCACCAGTGCGCCCACCACGTCACGCGGTTCGCGCGGCCCGGCAGTCTGCCGGACGCGCGTCTGGCGTCGTTCTTCCGGTCGGGCAACACGTGGACTCGCTACCTGCTGGAGGCGGCCACCGGGTTCGTCACGTGCGGCTCCGCGGGGACGGACGCGTCCGACGCGTCCGACGCGGTTGACCGGCCGCCGGCCGACGCGCTGCCGTCTGTGGCCCAGCTGCGACAGCAGGTGGAGCAGCTCAGTGTGGCCGAGTACCCGCTGTCCAACTTCATCGCCACTCGCATCAGCCCCGCCACGCGCACCTGCATCGTCGGCAAGACGCACGCGTTCCCGCCGCCGTGGCGCCGCCTGGCCGGCGACACAGCCGCCAGCTACCCCCACCCGCTGCCGGCCATCCTGCTGGTGCGCGACCCCTTCAAGGCGATAATCTCGCTGCGACACGTGGACAAGGTGCGCAACGTGCTGCTGGAGCGCAGTCGCGCCGCTGCCGCCGACTTCTCCGGCAGCGGCTGGACGCAGTACGTGGACACGCTTAGCAGGGAGTGGCTGGAGCTGGCCGACGACTGGGCCGCCTCTCCGCGCGACACGCTGCTCGTCGCCTACGAGCGGCTGGCCGCCGACCCGGCCGCGCAGCTGTCCCGGATGCTGACCTTCCTGGGTGTGACGCCGCCGCCAGGCCGGCTCAACTGCACCCTGGCGCACGTGGAGGGCATCTTCCGCAACCGGCACCACCCGGTGGTGCCCGACCTCAATGTCTATGATCAGCAGACGCGGCAGATGGTGTGGACGCGCATCCGCCGGCTGAGCAGCCTGTTGGTGTCCCGCGGGTACCGCCCTCTGCCGCTCGACAAGTATTCGTTTTTTCATGATGCTTGAATGGCTGCTCGTATGATAAGTTTCCAGTGGACGTGATGCATAATTTTTCCAACAGCGAGTTGTGATAAATCGCTCTTCAATATTCGTCCCCTGAAATGTTGATCTTACGTCTTCTCTATCTGTGTGGCACAATGTTAGTCGCGCTCAATACTCCATGTTCATTAACATGTGCCATCAACTGCAACCCGAGAAACGGAATGTAGTGCTATGCGGCATGTGCATATGCACGTAGCATAAACGCTGCATGTATGTAGCTATGTGGAGATATGCATACATCATATTCAAACAACAGTAGGTGATGCAGTGATAAGTTCTCCAGAAATGTTTAATCCTACCTCACGCCTATAGGCATTCAAATAGGCAGAGTGTAATCCATATTCCCAAATGTGGTTTCGCGGCAGACTCCCTGCCGTGATATGATATCCCTTCCCTCTCATTCTTTGTACTCGTTGCTGCTTTGTAGTGTTCTATGGGTGGCCCAGTATGCCAGAACAATGCCATTATCGAAGTATCTAACCATTAATGAACTTTTTAATGCATCTCCAGAGTCTGAATAACAACGCTTTATCTGGAACCTGTGCTATCTAGTTTGCTACGTAGTATATTTTGCGAAGTTTCTACAACATTGTACTGTGTTGCTAGTCTCAAATTATGCTCTTCAAGAACCGAAGTCTCGGCATGCCTTTTTCTAAAAGAGAAAAATGAAAAATATCATGAAACATACATAGCTACCGCCCCACTAATATTTTCACAACAATAACAGGTTTTCATAGCCCTCAATCAATATCGCACCATCAGCACTAGACCACCTTCAAGTTAGCTCATGCACTCGTCAACATTACTCTAGCTCACTCATTACTCACAATTCGTACTGTCTTCGTCACCGTATGTTGTGTTGGAAACACGCAATAGCTATCAAAACCATTGCATACCTTACATATATGTGTGTCCTGTTTCAGCATAAATTAACTGTGCTCATGCAGTGATACATTACAGTTATGCAGCATCATGCATCTGGCATATGTGATAATTCAGGTGAGTGCATATGCGTGCATGCCAATGATCTAAGCCAACATATGATGTAGCATGATGAAGAACTGGAACCATAAACCACTGCCGGTCACATGACCTATTGTTGCAGTCCGGAGGAGATGGTCCCGTCTACTCGCGCGCCAGGGACTTCAGCATATTGGGACGCCGGAAAACATCGCAGAACTGAATTTCCCACCGGACAGGCCTGAATTCTGCTAATCCAACCGAGCAGGCTGCCGAATGGCCGAGTCTTCCGCGGTGAGTGGCTGAGTCTCAGCCACCTCCCGAACCATGTGAAGCCTCAAGTGGTGGTAGAGTGGCCGAGTCTCAGCCACCTCCCGAGCCATGTGAAGCCTCAGGTGGTGGTAGAGTGGCCGAGTCTCAGCCACCTCCCGAGCCATGTGAAGCCTCAGATGGTGGTAGAGTGGCCGAGTCTCAGCCACCTCCCGAGCCATGTGAAGCCTCAGGTGGTGGTAGAGTGGCCGAGTCTCAGCCACCTCCCAAGCCATGTGAAGCCTCAGGTGGTGGTAGAGTGGCCGAGTCTCAGCCACCTCCCGAGCCATGTGAAGCCTCAGATGGTGGCAGAGTGGCCGAGTCTCAGCCACCTCCCGAGCCATGTGAAGCCTCAGGTAGTGGTAGAGTGGCCGAGTCTCAGCCACCTGTCGGGCCATGTGAAGCCTCAGATGGTGGCAGAGTGGCCGAGTCTCAGCCACCTGTCGGGCCATGTAAAGCTTCAGGTGGTGGATCGGGGACCCTTCTTGTCTTAGCTCACCACTAAACATTTTTGACTGGCGGACGGCTGGATGCCGGTCCGATATAATGCATGTTTGGTCAAAATCACGGGTACATTTGTAGGTCATAGGTCCGATCAACACACGGTATTTGGACGTATTTCCGAACTCCCCTTCGAGACCCAGAAACCTGTATAAAAGACATTCCATGTGTTTGTGCTTGTTTGGGCAGTAAGGTCTATTCAGTGCAGTGCGATGCAATGCAGTATGGAGGTGCACAGGAGAGAGCAGACTAGAAACACACCTCAGGTTATATCAAGTTACGGTTAGGGGGTGTTAACTTCAGTTTCCGTCTGGTCAGGTTAAGCACACATCACAAATACCGTAGTCAAACATTCACGAAACACTGGGAAATCTACTTAGTATCATCACGCATGTGGTAGGCTGTCCTTTAAAATTAAATGCAATCACGTTGTTCCAGAAAACCGTCGCTGGATTAAATAAGCTAGAATCATATGCTTGGATAATATGACCTTGACGGAGGCTTTAGATGGATCTGATCGTCAAACGATATGCCTTGCAAGAAAGCAAGAAATTGAAGCGCTTATGCGATAGAAAGATAACTACGAAAGGACGTGGGACGAGTGGTGTGGGCGAAAGGGCGTGGGGCGAGTGGTGTGGGCGAAAGGGCGTGGGACGAGGCAGAATGAGTTGATACGGTTGCTGAGAACTGCTGCATGGCTCTTAAAGTGACAGGCAGATGGGTGATTTCAATGACATACTGAATTGTTGGTCCTCTCGGAACCACATAACGGGTTATCGTCTACCAGCATGCAACACATGCTGCGACTCGTTTTCTAAATTGTTTGATGAAGAGCGATTTATTCATCATGAGCACGCGCTCGAGTGTGGGGTGGGTGGGTGGAGAATTGACTCCCCTGAAGGGATTCCGAAATGTTGACAACGCGATGGGGATACAGCGTCACGAAAATTCCCAGACCTCCCAGAACCTTTATCAGCCGATCTTTCCGTGGTAGTTTCCTCTCGATATCACTCACGGCCACTGAGTTTGGTGAGGTCAAATTGAAGTCATCGTTTCTGAGAAGTGCATTTATTCGAAGTGCTACCAGGATTCAACTGCAATTCATGGTAATTTACCAAATAGAGGATCCTATGGCGCGCTTCAGACATCTTCACATCATGTCACGTGCATTTTCAACATGCATTTGGCCCACTCAAGGTAACTGACCTCAATTGACCACCAGTGTCCTCGAGTGACCTTTTGTTGGGTATTTGTATCACTTCGAGGTTCCTCTTGGAGCTGAATTCGAATCCATCGCTCATGCTGAATCCAGAGCACTAATAATGCTGCTTGTCCAATAAATGTGGCCCATTTTCAGTATGCAGAAACTGGGATTACCATGATGATCTGGCCTGATCCGCAACAGGTGCATCATAATACATCATATTGAGAGTTAATCGACTGATAATTAATTGACGATTACGCTTTAGGGCAGCTTAGCAGGATATATTGCAGTTAATGGCCTCTGGAATAAAATTGCCCGAACTTATCGAACATTAGGCCTTTTCCCTAGCTGGAAGGTCACCAGCTGTGGGCGAATTAATCAACTCCAGCCGAAAGAACTCGTCAGCCGCAATGTGGTCGCTATTTCCTCGTCTCCCTAGGGTTCCCGGCTCGAGGTCTGACAATGCAGTCAAATTGAATTCCCTCTCCCCACCCAGCGGACCGTGTGGCGATCAACCATCCACTCTGGCTCCGGGTGATTTCCGTCGAGATTTGGCGGCGCTGGCACCACGCCAAGTCTTGATGACGGTGGCCGTTTGTGACAGCTCCATCTAGTGGTGATAATATCGTCATCCATCGAAACACATGCATGCTGTTCAACTTTGGCCGCTAACTTCAGGATACCATATCACATGTTGACTGCAGGACCTACCTATCCACTGTCATTGAAGTTTTAGCTCCTGTTAGAGCTAGCATTTATCCTCAATGTATCAATGACCCGTACCACTTAGTGTCGCTCACTAGGTTGTGACGAACTGTTGCAGTTCGCTCCTGCTGCTGGCAGGGGCGGATCCAGGAATTACCATCGGTAGTGGCACATTCCTTCCGACAGGCGCCTTCGGAGGAAATTTCCGGTGAGCATGATTGGAGGCTGCCCTCAAGCAAACTGAAAGGGTGCCACTTCGTCTCAAAGGGACGCCTTTTCCTCCAAAAGAGGCGACTTTGGCTGACAAATCCAGCAACGGAGGGGTGGTGGGGGAGGGGGGGTCACTCGAACCTTCCTGAATGGGCGCCTATTCGAACTGGATGGGAGCTACATTTCCATTGGGAAAAGAACATTCCCCAGTACCCCTCCCCCCCTGCTTCCGCCCCTGGCTGCTGCTGCTGTTCAACCTGCTGCTGTCCCTGTTTGATATTTGAGTGCTGCTGCTGCTGCTTCTGCCGCTTCTGCTACTGCTACTGCTACTGCTGCTGTTCCCGCCGCCGCCGCGCTACTGCTGATTTCATCGTTGTTACTGACCCATGTTGCATCTGCTATCATAGCTACACATTAGGACATTTGATAAGGTTCCAGTGCTGGGGAATGGGGAGATATTAAACTTCTCTTTCAAAGCTAAGTAACTGCGCAAGAGCCTGGAACAGGAGAACAATCGTCCCATTAACTATCTCGAAGGGCTTTCCCACTGATTTGCTTGCTTCCAAAACCATTGCGTGTCACAGTCTGTAACAGTGTAGGTGTTTATAAATTGTCGCGGATTCTTCACTTCGGAAAACTAATCAAGCGCAAAGGCGACAATGGGCCAGTTTGCAAGTGCACTTAACATTAGTCGGCTCGATGTGTCCACTTAGCATCCGATTACGTCAGGTGTTTGCATTTGTCCATTCATTCTCGAATGGGCAGGATCCATTCATTTCCAGCGAGCAATGGGCTACTCCTTGTATAAAAGCAGATTGTGTACAAGGATGGCGCGTTTGAGACAACAAATAGCGAACATATATAAAAATCATGGCAAGGGAGATATTGATATGACGTTGCCAACTTAAAGCGTCGTATGCTTTAATCTGTTTGTGCATTTATATTGCAGTTACCATACATTTGTGACTGGATCATCCAGTTAGTCCTCACCGGTGTTCGCATGTGTCGTTGGCGATCCGAGTTAAACTTGGATCGAGTTATCCGGTTGATCTGGTTATGATGACGCGTGTAAGCACTGGATCAGTGCAACGATAACTTCTGCAGTGACAGCAGTAGCGGCTGCTGCGGCGGCGGCAGCGCCAGTGACAGCAGAGGCCGCAAAAGCAATAGCATCGGTAGCGGCGACGGCGGCGACAACTGCTGCTGCTGCAGCAGCAGCAGCAGCAGCAGCAGCAGACTGCAGTTGCTCGTCACAACTCATTGGCTGAGCAACAGTGAATAGCACGAGTCTTTGATACGAAGGGAGGATATGCTATCTCTAAGAGGGCATATGCAGGATCCGAAAGTTTCGTTGTTGATGAATGAGCCTTGTAGCCGACCTGCCATATGGCATCCTGGAATTAGCGACAGGTGAGCATTTTGTATTGGTCTCGAAATGTGACGATATTATCATCACCATATGAGACTGTCCTGAACGACTCCACTGCGGTCACGCCGCGGACTCGGAAAATGAAGGAACTCATCGAGTGCTTGCTACGACACGACTTTCAAGTTCCCCTGTGTGATATAGTGTTCATGTAGCCCGAGCTACCGCAGCTTCATATTGCTTACTCTGATGATTTATGACAAAACTACATGGTAATCAAGAGGTCTCACATAGCTTCTCGTAGCGCAATCATTGGCATGACAACACTTCATGTGCGGGTCACAGGATTCTTATCCCATATATATATATATATGTGGCAATCTTGCACTCGCTTACACCCAAAATATTGCTTCCTGTTGCGCAATGCACGATGCCGAAACGCTGACCCTCATAGTGTGTGAAGCCCATTTGATCCACCTGAGGCTTCTCTGAGATAACTCCGAAACCATTCAAGATATCGCTGTTAAATATGTCACACCTTCCGCAAAGTGGTGAGTACATGGGTACACCTTTTTTCAAAGCAAGTCCAGTCCATTAAGGTTATAGAATTGAGGAAAGTCAATAACAAGTCACAGCCTCCTCTCAATACGGTTTTTAGATCTACATTGAAACATTTGTCGTGAACAAACGCTACAAGTTAGTCAGAAATGAAACATAATGCATATGCAAATAATCAATCAAAGAATAAAACCAAAGATGCATGAAGTAATATCCAGTCAGTTCACCAGGTTAACAGGGGGTTAAGCTTTAAAAAAAAACAGTTTCGGCGAGTGCTG
Source organism: Ashinkailepas kermadecensis (assembly GCA_034440615.1). Taxonomy (NCBI): domain Eukaryota; kingdom Metazoa; phylum Arthropoda; class Thecostraca; family Neolepadidae; genus Ashinkailepas; species Ashinkailepas kermadecensis. The sequence continues at coordinate 13,374 of JAOTOM010001743.1, read as the reverse complement.
TCGTGACTGACAAATATTTTTTTCGAAACAACAATAAAAATATCTGTAATGTAAAATTATGTCCTCCGATAGTGTACCTTGTATGAAGTAAATATCACGTTAGGTCACTGAGGTATCACATGGTACGTCCCGGAGGCATCCGTATTCCATGCGCCTGAAGGTCTGGGAGGCGTTGACACTGCGGCGGCGGCGGCAGCCGCAGTGTCAGCCGAGTGTAACGAAGTTCATTTCGGTCCCCTCTTTCGGCAGCGCTTTTGGTTCCCATGTATCCTGGGGTTCGTGCTCCGAGCGGATCCCAGACGTTCGGCGGGCATCGGTGGTTTTGAAGAACGGCTCTTGGATTTGAGAACTTGGTGGTTTCGTTAAGCTGTTGAATTTGAGAACCAGTTATCGTACAAGCGAAGCAAACCCTAGACTGTTGCTGCCAGACAGACTGAAAACTTGCCTACAAGAGGCCGCAAAAGCAATAACATCAGCAGCGACAATATAAGTAAGAAGTAAGCATGGATACACCAGGATGCTACAGAATACACTCGAATACTTTTTCCCTTCAATGATGTTGAAAGGAAGGGGAAGCATTTTACTTATCTATGGTGACGATCATTACCATATCCTGGACACAACCAACTGCTAAAATTGTCAACTCATCACATATTTCCAGATGCTTGATCTTGACCCGATCGCCGACCTTAGCATTTGCACATGCCCATGCACTCTTCAGTGCTTCAGCGCTAAGTCTTCAGTTCGCACGTCATCGATATGGAAGCAAAAAATGTATTTGTTTCACGACCAGAATCGAGAACTACGGCGAAGACCGGTTGACTGATTGCACCCTGACATTGAATTGCTGGACCTGATTTGAATGGTCAACCACAAAAGGTAGAAAAAAGCTTCCCGTAACTCTGAACGTTCCAGGATGGAGCTATGCAATGCCTCAGCCGCATCTCTCTATCTATCTGGGAGCAAAGGATAGTGGGAGTCAAATTTACTCTCCGTACTTTGTAGGTCATGCAAAGCTGGGTTTTAGTGCGCTACTGCTGCAGTCTTCGGTAGCCCACTGCAGTAGTTTGCAGTGACCCACTTCAGCGGTTTCTGACAACCCACTGGAGCAAAGCTCCGGCCACTGTGATCATGACTGGATTACGAAACCGAAGAGCCCACGTCAACCACTTCACCCCTGTTCCATCTCCAAAGGCACAGTAAAAATAACTGAAGATAACTCCCACCCACACTGCTTGCGCTCAAGGGCCCACACCGACACCGGTCTGCTGCAACTCCACACACTGGCTCTGGTACCCGACCTCGAGCCGGTCGCCGGCCGAGCCCAGCTGCGTGGTCGTCTGAACCCGGCGCGACCCTGGACCGCCGCCACCCGGTGCCGTCCGGCCGCTGGCCGACCCCAGCTGTGTGGTCGTCTGACCCCGGCGCGACCCTGGACCGCCGCCACCCGGTACCGTCCGGTCGCTGGCCGACCCCAACTGTGTGGCCGTCTGACCCCGCCGCCCGGGTACTGTCCGGCCGCCAGCGGGCGGAAACGACTACCGGCTCAAGAGAGCGGACGTCGCTGTCGTCGGAACGGTGTCATCGATTCGGCTGCGGTCCGTCACGGCGGTCACGGCCGCCGCGACCTGCCCCATCCCACCGGACCGGGCGCACACCGAGGTGCGGCCGGCGCGGCGCGGAGGCGATCGAGTGGGCGGTGTCGCTGGAACGGTCGGCGAGGTGTTCAGGGACAACAATGTCTGACGTGTCATCCGCAGGCAATCGAGATGAGCAGGCTGTTGCAAGGTTGTTTTTCTTGTTGACAAGAAAAACAACCTTGCTTGGGTCTCGTCTTGGGTATAAAGGAGATGAGACTCTGATATTATTTTCAGAGTGGGTTGCCAGGGCTTGTTTGTGCAGCGTGATATTGACCGGGATGGGTGGGTTGCTGCCCTGCCAAACTGAAGACGCCGCTCTGTCCGCTGTCAATGATGCATGCAGCAAATGGCAGGGTGAGATGGAAGTCGAACTTCACCAGACCTTCACGAAATCAGTAGCGTGGCAAGAGGCTGTCAGCGGGGTTAACTGACTCCTCTCACTTTAATGGTGGGAATGTGTTTGCATCAGCTTTACGGTTCTCAGTTGCGACTTGGTCAGCCCGTGGTAAAATACGTGCCCTTGCTTCCACAAAAACCCTGGCTCTCCCACCACATGAAGTGCCCCAAGGTGTCGCTCACGCAGGCGTGAGCAGGTGACTAACGGCGCGGTGAACACTCGTCTGCGTATTCACAAGAAAACCACATAATGCACGCATTATTAATTCCAGTACGTACAAGGGAGAGGTTAGTTAGCTAGTTATTTGGGGTATGGGGCGCATCGACGTTATCGGTCACATAGCGCCCTTACAAAGATAAAGGCTAAGTGGTTTGTAGGTTATGTGACACAGGATACACAACGCACAACCACCACTACCTTCGTTAAAGAGGCTTTTCGCGATGTCCTTCTATATAGTATGGGGTTCCGGGGTGAGTATGGGGGTGGGGTTAGCCACAACCTTCCCACCCTTCCATGCTCGGAGAGTGACACATATCTAGCTATGCCATGTATGTGCACATGCGCAAGATTCTGTTAAAACCGGATCTGCTTCTGCTTTGACTGCCGACCGAGCGTAACCATGTCTTCTAATTTGCCAGCACCGCCGACCCTCCCACTGCAATCTAAGTATGAGTAGCGGAACCTGCTTCCTCGTTAAAGTAAGTAGATTGGCATCAATTCGCGTCGCCAGGACGCTTGCTGCTCTGGCACTGCGCACATCCGTCGGTGAAGTGGAGGTTCTTTGCCACCAGCCAATACTAATTCAAAACTTCTAAAGAAATGTTGTCAGAGACATCCGTCTGTATTATCTGAAACACACTTTATTGCAAAGTGATGCCTTTACACAGCGTGATGTCGCTCTGCCTCAATGTAAATGCCAGTCCAAGTAAGTCATTAGCAGTATGTGCCATGGCATTGTTGCGGTATATTTAAAGAAGGTGCACTTCGCATAGGCAGGCATATCGTGGTATATGTTAACAACTGATTTAGCATATACCACGGTGACATTGAATATGACCTTGTTTTTTTAAACATTGTCAAACATTGCAATGCTTTAGAGTGATTAAGCCAGGGGGTGCGCTCCAGCATTGTAGTCCAATAAAAAAGGGAGACGCTTGAACCGACCAATCAGCGTTTGACGACCTCCGTCGGTCTAAACAAACACATTTTGTCTTTAGTGCGGCGAAACCGGTGACATCCACACAAATACCAATTGTTTTCCCCTATCAGCGGTGACATTGTGATAAAGTAGTATTCAAGATCAAGATTAAAGTAGCAAGAATGCCTTTGTAGAAAATTAGCACGAAAAAATGGGATAATATATGGATAATACCTTCCACAATTTTTGTCCTACGGCCTTTACTATTGCCACGATCGGCGGAGGTCGTCAAACGCTGATTGGTCGACTCAAGTTTATAGAATTGATGGTGCTCTCAAGCGTCTCCCTTTTTGGGAAGCGGAGCGTTCTACCTGGTGTTCTATAGCCTTGGATTAAGCTATCGCGCACGGTATTTCATCAGAATCATATCGCGAACAAAACAAGTTCACCTTCTAATTCAGCAAATCGACACGTGGTTAATATTGCGAAGCACCGGCTTTAGGCAAACCGAACTAAGCAAGCTTAACGACACTATAAACATAGCATGCGGCCTGAACACATGACACTGCCATTGGAAGGGTTATATCGCCACACAATCACAACAAAAACCACGACGCTACATTGCTACTCAGAGCCGGCGTCCCACGTCTAATCCAGAAAGTCTCACATATTTTCCGTTGGCATGGTGCTTTGTCTTTTGCAAAATTTGTACGCCAAGAGGATCACCAGCAGTGCAATGAAGGTGACGTGATCGGACATGAGCGCCTTGTGGCGTATCAACTGTTCTGTTCTAGAAGCTGTGCTTCTAGAGCCGAAGTCGTACAGGCTGAATACATACTAGAACCGTAGTCGTACGACTACAGTTCATTGAACCGTAGTCGTACGGGCTGCTTACTCTCTGCTATATAAGTGACATCACACAGCTTACAAACGAATTCGAACGAATTCGTTTGTAAGCTTACAAACGAATTACACAACATTGTTGTCGTGATATCTGCCGTTTGTCATAACCAGACAAGTACAGCAATTCCGGTTTCCAGCGGGGCAGGGAGCATCAGTGAAGGAGGAGCTCGCTAAGTTGTTTCTCAACGTGCACTCTTGATCGTCATGCAAGCTTGACATTGAATTTCGACTTCTTCAAAACCTGTTTTACTTGACATAGAAGAGGCTTACTTCCAACTTAGTGGCTGTAGGGAACTTTGCAGACCCCGCAGTGGCGATTCTCTACCCGGATCGTTTCGAGAGGCAAGCTTTGGAATGTGCTGAAATTCGACCTGCTTTTTTGGCTTGGTACATTAATGACTATGTTTGGGTATGGTTGCACGGTAAAGCCTCACCCACCCATTCATCCATGAGCTACATGAATGGCACATATCACAGGATTAGGTTCACGTTGGACATGACTGGGGAGGAGGAGGGGTCCATTCATAGGCTTGATACCGTGATGACTCTCTCCAAAAGTAATGCCAAATGTATGCAGTCGATATAATTGTACGTTAAGCCAAACAATGCTGGAATAATTTAGAATTATACCTTTGCTCACACTCAGCACAACAGGATAAATATAGTCGAGTCGCAGTTCAGGGGGCAGCGGGGTTGTTTTCCGGCGAGACTGCGAGACTATGGAGTTGCCAAATGATCGTGGAACTTTTCACGAAGAACGGTTATCCCCTGGGGTCTTTCAGAAATGTAGCTGCTACAACATGTTGCTACAAAAATGTTGTATACGAAACCGTTTGTAAGCTGTGTGGTGCCACTTAAATAGGAGAAGGCAAGCGACCTGTGCAACTCGGGTTCAACGAATATTTGCGTAGCTTTTACAACAGACCAGGTGATGCGCCACTAGGCGATCATGTTCGATCGTGTCATCCTCATTGTAGTGATGGTGATCGTCTAGATGCGCCACTAGGCGATCATGTTCGATCGTGCCATCCTCATTGTAGTGATGGTGATCGTCTAGAAGTACACATCTTGCAAAAGACGGACCATGCCGACAGAAAAATAGGTGAGTCCATCTGGATTAGGGACAGGACACCGGCTCTGAATAGCAATGTAAAGTTGTGGTTTTTGTTGTGATATTATGATGATGTAGCCTTTCAAATGGCAGTGTCAAGCCACATGCTATGTTTATAGGGTCACGGAGCTTGCTTAGTTTGGTTTCCGGATGCCGATGCTAAGCAATATTAACAACACGCCGATTTACTGGATTAGAAGGTGAACCTTGCATGTTTGCGATATGATTTTGATGTAGTGCTGTGCGAGATAGCTTAATCACCCTAAAATATAATTATTTTTGGCAATGTTTTTATAACTTTAAGGAGGAGGGCATACTAATTATCACCATTGCATCTCATCATGCTTCTCGCAGTCGCACTCAAACACTTGAGACCGATTTAACATCTCGGTTAACGGGCCATTGTGACGTTTTCTATGAATTGAAATGAGCCACTCATATAAATGCTTTCATGAATTAGATATGTGCTCAGGGAAATAGAGTAACAATTGTTGTTACAAGGGGAGGTTAAGGATGTCAGGAATTGGGGATACAAGTGACGGATTTCACGGTGTTCCAATCCGTAGCTATATTATTCACGTGAAAAAAAGCGAAATGGGAGATGTTAACGTTGCTACCGCCCGCTACACCAGCTCCTACCCAAGTGAGGGGAGGACTTCACCAAATGCGCCGATACCTCAATGAAGCTCGTTGCCTAGGGGGAGGGGAGTGTATTTAGAGGCGTGTGGGACCATAGAGGTAATTTGCACCGCCTTTAAAGCGAGTGGATTTTATCAGCAAGCTGAAGGCATTTGTGCATGCAGGTTAAATAGTATTACGTTATAGTGTATGTGACGCTATGGTGCTGAGGACGGGGTGGGCGAGACCCTTCTCCAAGATGATTGAGACGATAGAGCTTAGTTTGCTTTACTCCTCCGCGAGATAATTTGAATTTGGGGTGGGGAGGGTTGGCAGGAAGTTGATTTTGCCAGGGTGTCGACATAAGCCTACTCTTGTCGAAGGACCATCGAGCGGTCCTTACCGTGCAGAAAAAGAGGTGATTGTCAACATACCACCTATCACGCCTGCTGCCGCGTGTTAGTAGTTAGTAGTAGTTAGTAGTATGCGTTCATGCAGAGTTCTGTGTGGGGTTTGTGCGGTGTTTTGTACTTCCGCTTATCTACGTCCATTGGTATCTCTGGGTAATCGTTTTACGTTGTGAATTATAAAGCATATCGGCTCATCTACGTCCGATGGCACCTCTCGGCAGCAATTTTACGTGATGCTAATTTTTAAAGCAATTCGGCACATCTACGTCTGACGCGGCACCGCTAGGCAGGACCGAAGGTCTAGTCCAGTGCTGCGATGCTCTTTGACCTCGTGTTTTGACCCATTCGTAATTACGAGTGCCTTGTGGTTGTTGAAATCGGCTGTTGAAGGTGCCAAAAGTTTCAGCCGGCGTGATATCTGATTTATTTTCTGAGAACAAGTACTCGATCTTTGGTTGACTGCGAGTCCAGAATGGCCTTGTGGGTGGTCGAGTTGCAGTAGTTAACATTGTTCAAACTGCACTTCGAGTGCAGAGTAACATTGTGAGTTTGAGATCAGAAAGAGCCGTGACAATTTGAACAATAAATGGTGGCGTTTGCACCCAAACTGGCTCCACTCATATCTGTCAAGCCGAAGAATCGCTGTTCTGGGTGGTTTTCAATGGATTGTATTTTTAAGAGGTTGCGGCACAGCTGTTGTGTCCTACTGAAACGGAGGGTAGGGATGTCTGAGTCTACCAGTCTACCAGATGACTAGCTATGGCTGCGCAGCTGTTGGCTCCTATGGCTGCTCTGATGCAGCTGTTTTGAATTACTTCTAATATTGTGCTCAGTGTCGGCGAAATGGTAGCGAAGATTGTGGTTGTGCTGATGGTAGATGGTAGTGCTGTATTATAGGATGAGTCGTACTATTCCCTTGCAGAGCCACAGTATTGATTTCCTGTCTCCGCCCAATGTATGCCTGCTAGTGCACGGATTGGGCTGATGAGCTTCGCGCATCTCTTCGAGATGTTATTGATATGTGTGTTGAAGCTAAGGTTCTGATCCAAGCGATCCTAAGAATTTGAAGCTTGTCACCTGTTCGTTGGCGTTACCGTCGATGTGAAGTAAAGTTGTAGGTGTGGGGCGGAGGTAGCTATATGTGACCGCGGCCGATTTTATTGCGAACAGGATGAAGCTCCAAGTTTTGCACCACTCTGCTATGTGGTCTAGTGCTGTTTGAATGGTAATCTTGGCTTTTTGGAAGCACTGTGCTGTTGTCCAAATGGCTATGTCGTCTGCGAAAAGTGAATATTGAAGTGATGTGTCGGTGTAATCGGCAAGTACGTCGTTCATCGTGATGAGGAAGAGGCGTGGCGCGTGGCCTCTGTGCCAGGCACTGCTCCTGAGGTGTGGTGCTTGATGTGACGTTGCTGCATCTGGCCTTAAGGGTCCTGTCTCTGAGGAAGTTGAGAATGCAGTGTGCCATGTGTCCGCGTAGGCCTATCTTGTGGAGTTTGTGTGTTAGTGCGAACTTGTGTACTCGGTCGAATGCAGCAGTTATGTCTAAGGATGCAGCTATTGTGGTGCGTTTGATGCGTAGACCACTTCTGATGGCGTGCACTAGCCTAATGAAATTGCCTGTGGTTTATTTTTGACGCTAGAAGCCAGCACTAAAATTCGTCGAGCAGATTGTTGCTTTCCAGGGAATGTCGCAATCGTCTGTTGACCATTCCCTCGACCAGCTTACTAGCGCAGCTAGTAAATGAGATAGGCCGAAGCCCTTTCGGAATGGAATGATCTTTGTGCGGCTTTGGTGATGGCATGAATATACTTTCCCGCCACGTAGCAGAGCAGATGTGTAGGCGCAAATCGCTGATGGTCGCTAGCAAGTACGTCATGGAATGTTTGCTGACACGTTTGAGGAACTGGTAGAATAACTGGTGGCGAGTGATGGTGAAGCGAGGTGAGTTGAGAATATGAACGATGTTCTCGTGTGATGTGTTGGTGGTCAGTGTAGGTGGCTACTAGGTTGGCGCCGTTTGCAGAATGGGCGCTGGACGCCAATACGGGTGTAATGATGCATGGGTCGGCCACGCCCCACCAGCAAGGTGACCCTCCTTAAAGAACTGAAAACCCGAATCTGTTACACCCGTGGACTGAGCTTTCGTCCGTGGTCCCTGCCTCGGCCGCAATGGTCCAAGGCAGTGGGCTCAACACCGTTAGGTATCCTCCGGGGGAAAAGGTTATATGGGAGACAGAGAGAAGTTGGAGATTTTATATGATGGTTTTCCTTCTCGAGTCGCGCGTGTGCTCGGCGAGGGTGTTCTGCTGCTCTTCTCGCTTCTTGCTTCTTGCTCTTCTTTCGTATTGCTTATTACTCTGCTGCCCCTCTTCCTTGCCGGCGTCGCTGTTGTGCGCCATTTCCCCACGCGATCGCTCTTGCTAGGAGCCTCCCTACGGAAGGTCCTCCTCGTGTGAGGCGGCGTCCTTGTCTCTCGCGATTTTGACCATTGTCTGGCATCCAAGGTCACACCTTGCCCTCGGACTACGCCGCTATGCTATTCAGCCTGCAATGACCAGAGGCGTACGCATGAAGTTTTATAGCAGGTGGGCCAGGGTGTCCCAAAATAACAATTTACGCATTGTTGTGCTATAGCTGGAGAATTGACATGAACCACCCATTTCGCCTCCTAATGGAGTCGAAGTTTTGTATTTCCATCGCCACCCACTCTTCGATGCAGTCAAGCACATTGTCATCACGAGTGACCACGCCAAAGCACTTCAGCCCGCGATCGTGTTTGGTACATAATGCCTCGCGAGTCCTGTCTCCTTTGTGATGTCTTCACGCTCTCGATGTCTTCCGCATATCCTTCCAATGGAAGGAATGGCCTTCGGGTCCTTAATTTTGGCACATTTCTGACAACCCAATTACGTATTTTAGCCCACTCTTAGATGTACAGGTTCCGCGATACCGCCGGTTCCTCCTGGGTGTTTACATATAAGCAGCATTTGTTTATATCTAAACCAGCAGCATTTTGCGCCTAATCGCCGACGGACTGGCATCCGTTTCATTGTGATGAATATGCGCCGTCGCGAGCTGATAAATAAAGACATTAGCATGTAAATTATTCCAGCTAAAACACCCCCTGAGCGCTCTGTTAATGTTTTTGTCTTAGTGTAGTTAATTAGACCAATAGTATTTCCCCTAATTTGCTATTTGCTCTTTTTTCGCGTGGTAAAATTATATACTGATAACATTTCCGCCAACTTCGATAACAAAGCAATTGTAAAAAAACTTTATTAAAATTTTCCCACAAAAAAAATTTTGTAGTCCCCTTTTTTTTTTCCCTAATATCCCACTCAACTCGGCATAAGGTGATTTTTCAACTGGCACAACGTGATATAGCTGATTTAAGACTCCCACACACCAAAATATTTTAATCATGTCCGCGTTTGGAACTTACGTTTTTGCTAGAACGCGGTGTGAGCGCCTTAAACGGCCACTGTATGTGTTCGGCTTGGATCGCAACGACAATACAAAGCCGTTGTAGATAGGTACTGAGCACAAGCTACAAAACGTGCGTAATGCAGAACCATCCTGGCCATCAGTTGTGGATATATATATATATACTATATATATATATATATATATATATATATATATATATATATATATATATATATATATATATATATATATATATATATATATATATATATATATATATATATATATATATATATATATATATATATATATATATATATATATATATATATATATATATATATATATATATATATATATATATATATATATATATATATATATATATATATATATATATATATATATATATATATATATATATATATATATATATATATATATATATATATATATATATATGTATATACATATGTATATATATGTATATATCTATATATATATAGATATATATATATATATTTATATATATATCGGTATATTTTGGCAGGATATGTTCTTTTATACATTGCCTATTGAAGAGAAGAGCGCATTTAGCTTTAGCAAGTTTTCGGTCTAGGTTTTCGATTGATCGCCTTGTATTCTTCGTTTTGTTAGATAGCTGGTGAATTATTTTACCAAGTGACATGTATAGTTATATTCGTTTATTGTGTAGGGGTGGCGGCTCTGCCGTCGGTGGGGTGTGGGGGTGGTGGCTTCGGTGGCTTGGCGGGTGTGGGGTGTTTGCGTGTGTGGGGTGTGATGGGGTGTGTGACTGGGGAGGCTGCGTGACAATTTGGGCTCTATCTTTACTGAGAACACTTTAGCAAGGCTGAGCATGAGCTGACTCTTGACTTATACAGGGCTAATTAAAACTGAGATTTTCTAGGGGACCACGTATTTGCATTGCGACCTCCTTCCTATAATACCTGTCTTGCTATCCCTCCCCAGTATCCATCCTACTATATCCATCCTACCCATGTCCATCCTTACTTTCAGTACTGCTTGGAACACGTTGTACCTATTCAATGGAGCAGTGAATGCTTTTGTCAAAGGAAACATCAACTGCCCTGCAAATTTGCGCTTCCGGGGAAAATGTGTGTAAACTGATGATTGTAGGGAATTTGGCCCACAGATAGCAGAATATCTCCCCTGACTTCCAAACCTGATATGCATTATTCACACCCCACGGTTGTTAATTGCAGCTGAGCCGTCATTTCTACCTGCGGATCATCAAGTTGCAGTGGTGATTGTTAAAATATTTCCCTTTTTTTTTTACTTCACTAGAGCAAAGCTGTTCTACTCTCTTAGACGATAGGCAACAGTACAAATTTTTAAAAAATGTTACGAGGAGTGGCATTTGTCTGCACATTGTTCGGAATGCGATACAGTTTGAGGCCGAAGACCTCAAACTGACAACTCTTGCTTCTCACTTATAGTTCCGATTCGTGGAATGTTACTCTAATCGCCGCACGTTTTGATAAATTCGGCTCCGGTGAATAGGCCAGCATTATTTAGATTCAAAGACAAAAAACGTCACTGCGTGGTACACGTGGAAACCAACAGTTTCCATAGCCCGTCCTTGTAAGCACGCCAACAATATTAGAACAATGCCACAAAACAGGTGGGTGTGGAACGAAACATAACTACCGGCAGCCAAGGTTCATAGAAGTCGACTAGTCACCATTTGTCGGCCAACGTCACACACCTTTGCAACCCTAGGTCATATCGCTATGCGTTCCTGGTGTTTTAGTATGAAAGCGAAAAAGCACGCCGAAATTGAAGCAAGCCATATAAAGCTATTTCATGTTTGAGATCAGGCCGCACAATATCAATGGGCTCACTGCATAATGTGACCCACACTCTCGTAAAATATTGGGAATATTGCGGCAAGGAGGAGTCAAAGTCTTCACCAAACGCTAGAAGCTATCTTCTTGGTCCGTCAAACGGGCTAAATTTTCACCACGTCAGACCATCTCGGCCACTGACATAGGATGCACTGTGTCACAATCTCATGATTTCAACATTAATGTGGGAAAAGATACCGACTTCAAATTAAATGCCAACACTGATATCACATACTTTAAAAATGTTTGCGGCCGCGCTCGGTCACCTGGTCCTTGACCTCGAATGACCTTAGAAGCAATCCACACAGGAATGTGGGTAAACTGACCAAAATAGTGTCCAACTGTTCCCAGAAAGCCAAACAATCCTGATGCTCCCTAACCACGACGAAGTTGCAGATTTCCTGCAACGCAACTCTTCAATGTCCCTTGGTTCCCTTCTTGTCTGACACGTGTAGAGGCACGCATTCCTAATTGCATTGCTCCAGACTAGTCGGCGGCGCTCAGAGCCGAATTAAGGGTAACATCTGGGCATATCCTAGGGACTGCAATCGCCTTGAATTGTTTCTTCTTCTTTTTGTTTCCCCCTTTTTCGGGAAATCCGGGCATACCTGTACGTATTGAGCTCTCCGTTGCCATGCGGCAAAATGGACACCCCGGAGCAAGTGCAATCCCTGCCCTAATTAAGTGGCATATAGCGGAAATATGAACCATCTCCGTCAAAGGCAATCCCCAGTACCTTTGCATGGCTCGTTCATCTAGGGTGGCTGCAAAATCTTTTAATCTGATTAATGTATAAGTGCGTGCCCGTAACCTGGCTGTCGCCTTGCCATCCTGCCGCTTTGCGCTGTAAATCGCATGACATTATGAGTAGCCTCCCAAACTGTACTTAGTAATGGGGGTCAAACTAAGTTGATAATTCTTGAGTTTTTTTCAGAGTGTAACGCGCCAGTCATAGGCCGGTCGTGTACGTTCCTTGCCCTTTGAATGGGGCGGGGTGCCGCTTTAAGACAGGGGGACTTCCATTTTTTTTTTTTCCATCACTACCTCGGATCGTGCACTGTCGTCGTGGACTGTTGCGTGATAAAATATGATGTAGCTACTACATCTTTGTCTACCTTGAAGTACGCTCCGGGTCCGGGGATAATTCGGGTGGGGTGGCACCACCTGTCGGGGGAGCTGTGATTCTCGTCTGTGCCACTAGATAGCGCTGGCATTGAGTTACTGCTACCAGGCTACGCTTCGGACCCCGTGGGTAATTCAGCTGGGATGGGTGCCCCTGACGAGGAATCACAGTGTTCCTGCGTGCCACCAGATGGCGTTGGCGTTGAGAGGGCCTGAGCCCCGCCATGCTGGGAGAAGCCAGGCGTTCGCCGCTAAGTGTCATTAGGTAGTTTCCAAACGGGCTCGCCGCGACTCCGTCCGTAACCTCCTACGCCGTACAATGGCTGCGACCCGTACCTTATCTGCCTCCGATCATCTGTCGGAGAAGCAGGAGAGAGACCGCTAGCCCCTTCCCTTTCAATCGATGCTTTGAGGGGTGTGCTCTGAGAAGCCCGTCTGTGCCCCCGAAGCAATCCGCTAAAACGGTTAACCCCCCCCAAAAAAATGTTTTCAGCCGCGTCCGGTTGCTGGTCTTTGACCTCGAATGACCTTAGGGGCAACCACCACAGGAATGTGTAAAACCGAGCAAAATAGTGTTCAAATATACCCGGAGAACCAAACAATCTCAATGCTCCTATTAGGGGGCTTTAGGGCGCATCGACTACATCGGCTATGTAGCAAATGAATGCTCCAATACCCCGACAAAATTTCAGATTTTCTGCGACGGATACAGATGATCG
>JAOTOM010001742.1:0-78369 GCA_034440615.1 Ashinkailepas kermadecensis | reverse complement strand
GGAAGCGTGTATATCGACGCCGACGTCGATTTACACAGAGATTCCCCTGTGTGTAAATCAACGCAGATCTGCGTCGATATACACATAGACCTCCACCCGTGTAGATCGACGTCCGCGTAGGTTTACGCCAACGGACAGCTGTGTGTAAATCGACGCCTGCGTCGATTTACACCAATACGTTCCCCTGTGTATATCAACGCTCACCAGTGACGTCATAGAACGTACGGATTTGAAAACTGGCGGTTGTTTCCGGGGACGCTGGGACTGCTGGAGCAAAGAGGAGCGATGGTGAGTTGGTTGGATTTTTAAGTGACTTTAAGGAGGATAAAACCACTTCCAAGAATGGCGGAGGTGCTGGAGTGCTCTATACGCAGTGTGGCTTTGATTTGCATAACTGGTGAGAATAGTTTGTCGCAGTAACTGGTGAGAAGAAGAAGTTTTCTGGGTTTCCTATACGTCAAGCCGTAAGGCTGGAGATGCAGGTGGATATGCTGGTTTGCGGTGATTTAGGAGATATTTACATTCGAATATTCATTTTGTATTCAGTACATTGCCTTCTCTTGAGCATTTCCTTAAGTTCTTGGATTTGAAGGTTGAATGATGCCATTTGCAGGCATCTGGCTTCCAAGCTGAAGCCACCACAATAATATGTAGCTGAAGCATTGTAAGCTTGAAGGGTGACACTACAAAGCCAATACCAGTGGCTTGAAATATAAAAATGATGTCTGAGGCCAGTGGCTTCCAAATGTGTTGGGCAGGCCAGCCTGCTTGCTGTGCAGGTGGGTCTGCGTGTAGGTGGGCCTGCTTGCCAAGCAGGCTGGGCTGCTTCCTGTGCAGGCAGGCTTGCTTCCTGTGCAGGCAGGCTTGCTTGCCAAGCAGGCTGGCCCACTTGCTCGGCAGGCAGGCCCACTTGCCATGCAGGTGGGCTGGCTGGCCCACTTGCCGGACAGGCCGACTGGCCCACTTGCCAGGCAGCCCACTTGCTGGGCAGGCAGCAGACATGCTTGCAGGGCAGGCCAGCATGCTTGCTGTGCAGGCGGGCCTGATCTCCAAGCAATACGTCAAGATGTACGGTTGGAGACGCAGGTGGATATGCTGGTTTGCAGTGATTTAGGAGATGTTTGCATCCAAACATTCATTTTTGTATTCAGAACATTGCCTTCTCTTGAGCATTTCCTTAAATTCTTGGATTTGAAGGTTGAATGGTGCCATTTGTAGGCATCTGGCTTCCAAGCTGAGGCCACCACACTGATATGTAGCTGAACCATTGTAAGCTTGAAAGTTGAGACTACAAAGCCAATACCAGTGGCTTGAAATATAAAAATGATGTCTGTGGCCAGTGGCTTCCAAATGTGTTGGGCAGGCCAGCCTGCTTGCTGTGCAGGTGGGCCTGCTTGCCAAGCATGTGGGCCTGGCTGCCAAGCAGGCTGGGCTGCTTCCTGTGCAGGCAGGCTTGCCTCCTGTGCAGGCAGGCTTGCTTGCCAAGAAGGCTGGCCCACTTGCTTGGCAGGCAGGCCCACTTGTGCAGGCAGGCTGGCTGGCCCACTTGCTCGGTAGGCAGGTCCACTTGCCGGACCGGCCGACTGGCCCACTTGCCAGGCAGCATGCTTGCAGGGCAGGCCAGCATGCTTGCTGTGCAGGTGGGCCTGCTTGCCAAGCAGGCTGGCCTGCTTCCTGTGCAGGCAGGCTTGCTTGCCAAGCAGGCTGGCCCACTTACTGGGCAGACTGGCTGGTCACTTGCCAGCCCACTTGCTGGGCAGGCTGGTCGGCCCACTTGCTGGGTGGGCTGGTCAGCTCACTTGCTGGGCAGGCTGGCTGGTCCACTTGCTGGGCAGGCATGTCCACTTGCTGTGCAGGCCAGCATGCTTGCCAGGCAGGCCGGCATGCTCGCTGGACCGGCTGGCCCACTTGCCAGGCAGGTAGGCTGGTTGGCCCACTTGCCCTGGCAGGCCAGTTGGCCCACTTGGCAGGCCAGCCGGCCCCCTTGCCAGGCAGGCCAGCCAGCCCCCTTGCGAAGCAGGCCAGCTGGCCCGCTTGCCAGGTGGGCTGGCTGGCCTGCTTGCTGTGCAGGTGGGCCTGCTTTCCAAGCAGGCTGGCCAACTGGCCCACCTGCCAGGCCAGCCTGCTTACTGAAC
The DNA here is from genome assembly GCA_034440615.1 of Ashinkailepas kermadecensis. Classification (NCBI taxonomy): domain Eukaryota; kingdom Metazoa; phylum Arthropoda; class Thecostraca; family Neolepadidae; genus Ashinkailepas; species Ashinkailepas kermadecensis. The sequence goes on along the minus strand of JAOTOM010001742.1, from coordinate 76,234 downwards.
AGGCTGGTCCACTTGCTGGGCAGGCTGGCATGCTTGCCAAACATGCTGGGCAGGCTGTCCTGCTTGCTGTGCAGGCCGGCCTGCTTGCTGTGCAGACTGGCCCACTTGCTGTGCAGGCTGGTTCACATGCTGAGGAGGCAGGCTGGCACACTTGTCGAGATTATCAATTATGGTTGAAGTGCCCTGAAGCCCAAATAACTAACTCTTTCTGGGCAGGCTGGCCCACTCGCTGGGCAGGCTGGCTGCCCAGCCGGCCTGCTTGCCAGGCAGGCCAGCTGGCCCGCTTGCCAGGCAGGCTGGCTGGTCTGCTTGCTGTGCAGGTGGGCCTGCTTGCCAAGCAGGCTGGCCCACTCACTGGGCTGGCCAACTGGCCCATTTGCCAGGCCAGCCTGCTTACCAAACAGGCTGGCCCACTTGCTGGGCAGGCTGGCATGCTTGCCAAACATGCTGGGCCACTTGCTGGGCAGGCCAGATGACCCACTTGCCAGGCAGGCCAGCATGCTTGCTGGGCAGGCCTGCACTTTCCAGGCAGGCTGTCCTGCTTGCTGTGCAGGCTGGCCCGCTTGCTATGCAGACTGGCTCACTTGCTGTGCAGGCTGGTTCACATGCTGAGGAGGCAGGCTGGTCCACTTGCCAGGCAGGCTGGCACACTTGTCGAGATTATCAATTCTGGTTGAAGTGCCCTAAAGCCCAAATGACTAACTCTTGCCAGGCAGGCTGGCACTCTTTCTGGGCAGGCTGGCCCACTTGCTGGGCAGGCCAGCCAGCCCACTTGCCGAGCAGGCTGGCTGGCCCTCTTGCCAGGCCAGCTGGCCCATTTGCTGGGCAGGCTGACCAGCCCACTTGCCGAGCAGGCTGGCTGGCCCACTTGCCAGGCTGGCTGGCCCACTTGCCAGGCTGGATGGCCCACTTGCCAGGCTGGCTGGCCCACTTGCCAGGCTGGATGGCCCACTTGCAGGGCAGGCTGGCCCACTTGCTGGGCAGGCTGGCTGGCTGGCCCACTTACCAGGCAGGCTGGCTGGCACACTTGCCAGGCAGGCTGGCCGGCCCACTTGCCAGGCAGGCTGGCTGGCCCACTTGCCGGGCAGGCTTGCAGGGCAGACTTGCTGGCCCACTTGCTGGGCAGGCTGGCTGGCCCACTTGATGTGCAGGTGGGCCTGCTGGTCTACTCACTGGGCAGGCTGGCTGACCCACTTGTTGGGCAGGCCAGCTCACTTGCTGTGCAGGCTGGCTGGCCCACTTGCTGGGCAGGCTGGCTGGCTGGCCCACTTACCAGGCAGGCTGGCTGGCCCACTTGCCCGGCAGGCTTGCAGGGCAGGCTGGCTGGCCCACTTGCCAGGCTGGCTGGCCCACTTGCAGAGCAGGCTGGCCCACTTGCTGGGCAGGCCGGCTGGCTGGCCCACTTACCAGGCAGGCTGGCTGGCACACTTGCCAGGCAGGCTGGCCGGCCCACTTGCCAGGCAGGCTGGCTGGCCCACTTGCTGGGCAGGCTTGCAGGGCAGACTTGCTGGCCCACTTTCTGGGCAGGCTGGCTGGCCCACTTGATGTGCAGGTGGGCCTGCTGGTCTACTCACTGGGCAGGCTGGCTGACCCACTTGTTGGGCAGGCCAGCTCACTTGCTGGCTGGCTGGCCCACTTGCTGGGCAGGCTGGCTGGCTGGCCCACTTACCAGGCAGGCTGGCTGGCCCACTTGCCGGGCAGGCTGGCAGGCTTGCAGGGCAGGCTTACTGGCCCACTTGCCTGGCAGGCTGGCTGGCTCACTTGCCAGGCAGGCTGGCTGGCATGCTTGCCGGGCAGGCCAGCCAGTACACTTTCCAGGTGGGCTGGCATGCTTGCCAAGCAGACTGGGCCACTCCCTGGCCAGGCTGGCTGGCCCACTTGCCAGGCTCGCATTCGTACTGTGTAGGCCGGCATGCTTGCCAGACTGGCTGGCCCACTTGCTGGGCAGGCTGGCTGGCCCACTTGCCAGGCAGGCTGGTCGGCCCACTTTCCGGGCAGGCTGGCTGGCCCACTTCCTGGGCAGGCTGGTTGGCCCACTTTCCGGGCAGGCTGGCTGGCCCACTTCCTGGGCAGGCTGGCTGGCCCACTTCCTGGGCAGGCTGGCTGGCCCACTTGCTGGGCAGGCTGGCCCACTTGCCAGGCAGGCTGGCTCACTTGCCAGGCAGGCTGGCACGCTTGCTGGGCAGGCTGGCACGCTTGCCGGGCAGGCTGGCACGCTTGCCGGGCAGGCTGGCACGCTTGCCGGGCAGGCTGGCACGCTTGCTGGGTATGCTAGCTGGCTTGCCAGGCAGGCCGGCTGACCCACTTGCTGGGCAGGCTGGCACGCTTGCCAGGCAGGCAGGCAGGCACGCTTGCCGGGCATGCAGGCATGCTTGCCGGGCAGGCAGGCAGGCACGCTTGCCGGGCATGCAGGCATGCTTGCCGGGCATGGCATGCTGGATGTGACTATTTAGCTGGATCTCTTGATTTGTGTGAGATTATTATTATTCTGTATGATTCTGAAGTGGGTGAAAGTAGTGATCACTATTGCAACCTTCCAGGTCCAGCTATCGCCAACAGCTCCGACTCTGGTGCGGCGTCTGCTGACCAGTCGTGCAGGGATGACCTGCACGTGCTGCACGTGCGGCTCTGTGTCGCGTCACCTGGACAGCATCACCGACCTGCACTTGGCTGTGCCGGACTCTGCCGTCTCAGCCTCGTGCCGCTCTCCAGGTGTCTGATCTGATGGAGCAATATCTGGCGGTGGAGCGGCTGTCCGGCGAGAGCCAATGCCACTGCGAGCGGTGCGCTGAGCTGCGCGACGCCGACCGACAGCTGCAGTTGCTGCAGCCGCCGCACTACCTCGTCATCTCGCTGGTGCGCTTCCTGTTCGAGCGTGGCACGGGCGCGCGCCGCAATGTGCTGACTCGCGTGGCGCTGACGGAGCAGCTGTGAGTGCCGGTGCGCGGCGGGCCGGCCGCCCAGTTCCGGCTGTACGTGCTGGTGTTGCACCACGGCGGCTCGCTGGACGGCGGCCACTACTACTGCGTGGCGCGGTCATCCGACGCCACCGGCACTCACAGCTTTATGGGCGCTGTATAACCAATGCAGTTGATGCGCCCTAAAACCCAAATAACTAACTAACTAACCGACGCCACCGGCCCGGACGCCGCGCCGTCCGTCTGGTGCCGCCTCGACGACAACTACGTAACACCGCTGTCGGCCAGTCACCTGGACGCCTGAGGTGGTGGCGGCGGCGGCGCCGGCGCGCCCACCAACGCGCCCTACATGCTCTTCTACCGGCGGTGCGAAGGCGACGCGGCGCGCCCGCCACAGTTGCGGCACGAGCAGCCGCCGGCGACGCTGTGGCTCGAGGTGCAGAGCGGAGCGACAACGGGACGTACCGGCTGGGCGGCCGGTGCAGGCTGGACGGTCGGTGGGCCCCATGGCGGCGACGACCGGCCCCCTCCGCTGACTGGCTGCGGCGGCGACCAACGCTTCTGCGCCGAACTTCGTGTGCTGACGTGACGTGGCCGCTGCTGGGCGCGACCGCTCGCCGAATGTGATACATGGCTGTTGTTGACATCGTTATACACCCGAGCATTGCAGCCGTTAGGCCTCATGAATATTAAGCATGCTCAACAAGATCTTACATGGAGTGCACGACAATTAGTGTGTGTGTATGTATATATATATATATATATATATATATATATATATATATATATATATATATGTGTCTGTATCGGGTACCCATGTTACGATAGCATATAGCCATTGTATATGCTAATAAAGATGTAACTTCTGAGTTCTGAGTTTACCTGTCCATTGCCTCCATGTCTAAATCATTTTCAGAAATCAACATCCTTGGAAGCAGAAATGTGTTACTTAAATCAACATCCTGGTGATCAGGAATATGTTACCGCAAATGAGTCTGGCTCCGTTGATATGCATCTCCAACTGAAACCATAAAGTTCCGCTCCTGTCGGGCTGCTATAGCTCCGATATAGAGGGACAAGAAGGGCGTTTTACGATTTTTCCCATTCACTGTCGATTGCATGATTATCAATTCTACGAGGTTTTGTTGGCCACGATTGGCATGCAACGACCCGAGCACCTGACATATAAAAGGAGGTACGCGTTCCTCAAACCATTAGCTTTGTCAAAGTTCACTGGTAGGTATCGATATCGGACTTGGGGAAGACTAACCATCTCAGTATACACGCCCCTTCAAGATTCGTTGCGCCCCCTTGATTTTCACTACTTGAAGATATGTGAAAATGCGCTTCATGCAACATGGGCTCCGTGTGGTGACAGGTTCTAAGCGTAATTGAGAGGTTACGGAGGTGGAACTTAAGAACGATTCATAGGGTGGGGATGGGGAAAGTGCTCCCAAAGGTATGGAAAGCCACCTCTGGAAGGAGAATACGGATTGAGAGCCTGGGAACTTCGGGGGAGGGCGAGTGCAGTGTCCTATGTGAAAGTATAAACTATTCAGCGGGGGGAGGGGGCAAATCTCCCAAAATAGACTGATTTACCAAAATACCCACTAGGTATTGCTCTGTGAGATACGCATCTCCGTTCATGCACCGTACTTCACAGCGAAGGGGATGTCCAGGTGAGGGGCACCATGGTCGGCAGGTTCCCATGAAAATCCTGGCTCGGACGATGAATGCACGCCCATTAACCTTTCCGTCGCTTAACACGGAACCTGCTCCATGTGTACATTGAGTACGAATTTAGCATGGGATGGGAGCGACAGGAAGGTTTGGAGGTGATTTGGTTCCATGCAACACTAATTTGCGTACGTCAAGTTCACTAGGACTGGTTAAACTTCACAAAACATTTGGCAGGGTGCGCATCCCCTTCGTCGCCACGCCGACAATGACGCAGGTGGGAAAGATCGTTTTTGATCCTATTAATTCCAGGCAAAGCCAATTACGCCTCATATACTCAATATCAATAACATTCGTGAGGCATATTCTCTATTCGCCCCACAGAGGTGAATGCAGAGTACACTGGGGGGATGTGCTCCCTCCCATGGAAATGGGTGGCACCATTCCGGCCGGGAAAAGCGCTTCTTCAAGAAGGCTCGAGGACACCCTTTCCCCTGAACAATTTTTTATCTCAGCCGAATGCCCTTTCACAGCAAAAAGCATGCTCAGCATGCAGTATAAAGCATGTTCGACTCACTTCCGCTCAACGACGCCACTTCAAGGAAATGGCTCCTTCCCGATAACACTTCTTGAATCCACCCCTTGCTGTCCCTCGGCTCATTCTCCACCAATGTGACAGCGCTCCTTCCCAGACATGCTACATTTCCCATTGCTTGAGCTAATACTCGATATTTCTCATCAATCCGGGGGTGAAGATCCTTATATTCAGAACATATTTCCACATTGAATAAACAAAATGACCAATTATCACTGGCAGGGTGCGAAAACATGGGTCCGGACACCCCCCCTCGACGATCCACCTGGGATCTCTAGCCATATTGCTTAAGTATCATTGGGGGGAGGGGGTGCTCGAAATGCTCATGGGATTTTGGCCCCAGTAGAACTGCACTTGACAAACTCAAAGCCCGTGAGGTTGCAGAGGAACAATCCGCTGTGTATATCGACGCAACCGCTTTTTACATTTTCGCAATTTTGCACAGATACCGACATTGTGTATAATCATGGGTGTTGTATTGTATATATACTTTTGATGGGCATGTGCCCCTGCCAATAATGTAAAGTTTTCACATGAGACCCAAGGGATGCGCCTCCAATCCATTTGGGCTCGTCCATTTCCTCCATGTCGTGCCTCCACCCCCCCCCCCCCCCCGCCAATACATTTTCAGCTTCAGAAATTGATGCCCCTGACGCATACGTATATGTACACCTAGACCGTGCCCCGTATGTATCGCCGTTGGAGTATTTTGGAGTGCGTAGGTTTACACAGGGATCGAATTATGTGTACATCGACGCACGCGTATGTCACGCGTACGTATATTTACACAGGCATTGGCTTCTGTGTAAATCGACGCACGCGTTGTTCACGTCCGCGTAGATATACACCAGTACCGCCTCCTGCGTATATCAACGCCTTCCTGCGTCGATTTACGCAGGAATCGCCTTCTGTGTATATCGACGCGCGCGTATTTCACGCATACGTAGATTTACACAGGCATGGCCTTCTGTGTAAATCGACGCACGCGTAGTTCACGTCCGCGTAGATATACACCAGCGCCGCTGCCTGTGTATATCGACGCCTGAGTAGATTTACGCAGGCGAGCGGCTCTGTGTAAATAGCGAGAGATCTGCGTCGATCTTGGGTCTGTTCCCGTCGCTCCACTAACCTCCACAAACCTCCACTGGTCGTTCCCGTCGCAAATCCGGTGGAGATTTTTCCTCCACCAACCTCCACCAGTGGAGCAAAAGCTCCACCAGCCAAGAAGCAGGGTCCAATCGTGATTTTTCAGTTGAGCTCAATCACGGCGCACTTGCGCCATATATTTGCGCGTAAACAACGTCCTCCATCATACGAATCTCATCTTCTTGCATCAACTAAATACCAGGATCATCCTTCGCAAAGGAAATATGAAATTACTACAACTATGAACAATAATCGAAGTAACAGATGCAGACCACAAACATGTTTTTAAGGCCTTTGATCTACGTCATTCGGCCTAAGGGAAGATGTTACTTTACCGGCCGGATCCGCCGCAATTCCCGTGCCCAGAAGTACCGCCGTTCTCCTGGCGCCGACTAAAATCATACTCGAGCCCGATCGACGAGGTCGGGCAAGTTGAGATGAGGAAAAGTCAGCATCGGGTAGAGAAGCGCCTCGGGGCCGAGGGAGCCCGGCGGGTCCAGACACGAGATTATATGCTGTACGTTAAGAAGGCAGGCCAAACCGCAAACATGGGGAGACGATGCTCAACCGAGAGGAAAGAGAGATTGCCTGGTTCATCCCATAGGCGAAAAGGACGTGTGCTCCCCGCAGTCTCTGAGGACACATACATAGCCAGAAATAAAGACAAATTTGGGACTTTGTAAAACTTTGTAAGACTTTGACAAACATTTGAAAGTAAATTTCGCCAATTTATGATACAGCGCCAAATGCTTCCTTTTTGTCGCGGAATTCACACCGCTGTCAGCTGATTTCTCCACCAACCACCACCGGTCGTTCCCGTGGGCCAGTCTCAACTAGCCTCCACTAGCCTCCACTGAGTTCCTTCTGGTGGAGCGACGGGAACAGACCCATACACTGAAGTCACCTCCTGTGTAAATCGACGTCCGCGTAGATTTACGCAGAGCAACAGCTGAGTGTATATCGACGCGCGCGTCGATTTACACGCGTCCTATTTGTAAACCCGGCAAGGATCCGGTTGTGAGCTCCGAATCTCTGCTCCGAACGACGGACGGAAAAAGATTACCGGCTTGGGCATCATGATGGAGCGTCAAAAGACCCTAGACCAAGGCGATATATACCCCCTAGACGTATTCCTTAAATTGAAACGTCCTACGTCAAGGTAGGTGGGGGTGGAAGATACAGAGTAAGAAAGAAATTGCGGTTCATTTCCATTTGGATTTCATCTGGCGCAAGTAGATCGTCAACAGTCTTGGATCGTTGCATCTGTAATAGGTTAATATACCGTCACTATATACTACCTCTACCTCTGTATGCTATCCAGGGGTAAAAAGACCTTCGGTGGTCACCATCTAAACAGAAGCTGTATGTTATCGATCCTGAGCGGAGAACAACGATTTTAGTGATTGTGACAAACTCAAATATGAAACTACTTTTATTTTGGCTGCTATTGTCATGAGTACATATTTTGCTGTTCACTTGGTTGTGCTGCATCACTGGTAATCTTTTCCTGGATGCTCTGTGTCCAAATTTTAAATTTTACGTGTCAAGACCAGGATGTGAAGTCAATTCCATATTAATAAAGCATCATAGTCCTAAGAAATAAAGTAATCAAAGTCAGGAGTTAGTTATATTTTGAGGGGATGGATCAGCTAAATGCGATTCCAGTTTGACTGCTTATCACAAACTCCATGGACAAATTATGGTAATTTTTTTATAAAAGGTGTTGGGATTTTTTAAATTGTGTTTCAGAATATGATGTTTATGAATGTGACTAAGAAGATGCAACCAGTCATTCTTGGTGCTGATGCTTACTTTTCAATTTGAACGATGACATCACATTGGTACGGTGTGATGACAGGTATGGCACTGAGGCTTCGACTGGCTAATGCTACAAATGGTTCACATACCTTAATGAGATGGTCAAAGTAGCTTAACCTAACCTAACCTCATGGTGCATTATATAAAGGTGGTGTGTAAAGAACATGCGACACTTCATCGGAGATTGTCGAGGAAATAAACATCTCAGTCAGCATGCTCTACATCGCTTACTCGGCCCACTGGGCGTGGATGATTGGCGCAGTTGGTTAAGGCATCCGCTTTCCGTGCGGGTGGTGGCAGGTTTGAATCCCAGCGCCTTCACGTTTTTAACCCGATCACACCCGTTAGCAGTCAGGGCCATTGGTTAATGTTGCACTTTAGATTACTTTACACTATCATATGAGTTGCTTGATGTAATAATATTTGCCCATGAAAGTAAAGAGGGGAAATACTTAATTAAAGCCCACTCATGCAATGAATGTCCAATTTGACCATTTGGAATTGTCATGGAACTTTTTGAGTGCAAGCAACCCTACCGTAGGAAGTGCAAAAGATGCCCGGTCAACTTGCCTCTCACATAACGTTCACCAGGGGGAGTTCGGGCACCTAAGATCAGAAACTAGAAGCACAAAATTTGGAGGAATTACGGCTGTAGTGAACTCGCTGCAGTATACATTTAATGACCCCAGGTCAATGTCTTCAGGGTCAAATGAGGCCACAATCAGCCTCCACTCCACCCCAGCCGGCACCACCCGTATGTACAGAAAGTATGCACGTTCCACTGCCAAACGGCAGGTAGAGACGTTCATACGTACGCTCGCTACATACTCTGGTACAGACTGCGTGTTGTCGCTACAGTCGGTAGTACGGACCCAACGTGCGAACGTTACGCCCAGCGTTATATAAATTATAGCTGATAAACCAAGAGGTAAGCAGGTTAGGTTACGTTAAGCTACTTTGACCATCTCATTAAAGTATGTGAACCATTTGTAGCATTAGCCAGTCGACCTAACCTCACAGCACATTATGTAAATTATAGCTATGATAATCCAAGAGGTAAGCAGGTTAGGTTAGGTTGGGTTAGGTTAGTTTAGATTAAGCTACTTTGACCATCTCATTAAGGTATGTGAACCATTTGTAGCATTAGCCAGTCAAAGCTTCAGTACCATACCTATGACGTCATTACACCATACCAATGTGACATCATAGTCCAAATTGAAAAGTAAGCATCAGCACTGAAAATGAGTGGTCACATCTTTTTAGTCATGTACATAAACATTCTGAAAAAGTATGTCCAAAATTCCCAAAACACCTTTTATCAAAAATTTACCATTCAAATTATTCCATTCACATCCTGATGCCTATGGAGCAGAGTGGAAAGCTTACTTTCTGGGTTCAGAGTCAGAGTGCATACCAATTACCAACTTCTTCTGGAGTACACATTTCCATGGACATAATATTTTTTTACGCATGAAATTTGATGCATGGTTTACGGGTAACATACAGGGAAAGCCTATGCAGTCAGAACCTACATAATATGCATAAGTAATATGCATCGTCATTTTTGTCAAATCAAATGTCATAGCATAGATTTGGCCAGCCCCTACAATTTGTCTGATTTTTTTTGCATATGAGCAGCTACACCTCCGACACTTGGCTTGCAGAGTAAATTAGCTGGGTGCATTCATATTCCTACCCAATACAGGGGGTGGGAACATTCACCAAACTGCAGATCTGAGAGAATGCAGTCATGTTTCATCTCAAATGACTCGCCATATCAAGCTGAACTCAAACTACCCTTTTGGAACCTAAATGTTGCCAAGTTTTTGAGCTGCATACATATGTATTTGGATTTTGACATAATTATTGATTTCCCATAGGCTTGCATGGGGAGCAATGGGTGTGATTTGGCCGGCCCATATGATTTGTCTGATTTTTGGCATACAGGTAGTTACACCTTTGATACTTGGCTTGCAGAGCAAATTAACTGTGCATTCATATTCCCACCCAATACAGGGGGTGGGAATATTCACATAAATGCAAATATGAGGGAATGTGGTCATGTCTCATCTCAAATGGCTCCTCATGTCAAGCTGGCCTCAAAACTACCCTCTCTGAACTTACATGTTGCCAACTTCTGGTGCTCAATACATATGGATTCAGATTTTGACATGAGGCTTTATTTCCCATATGCTTTAGCATGGGGAACTATGGGTGTGATTTGGCCAGCCCATATGATGTGTTTGATTTTTGGCATACAAGCAGCTACACCTCTGATTGGTTTGGTTATTGGTTTTACGTCACGTCGACTGTTGAGTTATATAGCGTCGCCAATCTCTCACGTCGATTGGTCGCGGGCGAAGAGTAGCGAGCTACACCTCTGACACCTGGCTTGCCTAGCAAATTATCTGGGTGCATTCATATACATGGGGTGGGAACATTCACCAAAATGCAAATCTGAGGAAATGCAGTCATGTTTCATCTCAAATGACTCCCGGTTTCAAGGCAGACTCAAAACTTCCCTTTCTGAGCTTATATGTTGCAAACTTTTTGTGCTGCATACATGTGGATGCTGATTTTGACACTAACATTGCTAGCCCTTAGGTGCTTTTTTGGATCTCAGGGGGCCCTGCCCATCTCATAGGGAATGCTTCCAAGCCTCTTGGGCATCCCAGTTCAGTTCTCTCTAGTGCTCAGTGACCATCTGTAATTGTCAGGTGTCCTCTCCAGCAGTTAGTGGCCCTTCCCCACTCCATTACATTCTTTCTAGCTTTAAGGGATTTCTGGCTCTGACATTGGCCCTCAGCATTACCCACAATCATTGTTAGACCTAGGGACGTATTTCCTATTTCCTAGTTAGACATATTTATTAGACCTCAAGGGGCTCTCTTACCCTTTAATGGGCCCTCTTAAGCTGCTAGGGACCCTTCCTAATTATTGACAGCTCTTGTGGTTTCAAGAACATTTTAGTTCTGAGGCTGCCCCTTGGTATTCCTCACCTGAATTGCCAGCCAACAGGGAGTGTTTATATCTCTCAGGGGATCTTGTTCATCCATTAGGGGCCACTCTCAACATTATAATAATCACAGTCCAATCCTCTGACTCTCATGAGTTCTCTGCATCACTCAGCGCCCTCTCCTGCTTGTAGAGGCCCATCACAGTTCTCAATAGTCCTGTCTAGCTCTCATCTCAGAACATTTCTAATCTGAGATGGGCCCTGCTAGTCCTCTTCAGCTCTTAGGGATCCTGTTTATCCCTCAGGAGCTCTTTCAAACCCAAGGAGCATCCCAGCTTTCTCAAGTCCTTACTTGCCCTGTTTATTCCTTAGCTGTTATGGGCCAATTCCAACACTGTCCAGCTGGTATAGGCACTTCAGCTCTCGGGTAGGTCGTCTCTTGTTTTACGGCCCTTGCCAGCCCTCGGGGTGGATGTCTCCAGGTCTCGAGGGCATTTTACACACAAGCTATTAGGTGCGTTTAAGCTTTCCTCGGTTATACTTCTACCCCTCAGGGCGGTCGCCTGGAGGGCTTCATTAGATTCGACAGGGGGCGAGTACCCCTTCATCCCTTGGAAGCATTGCTACTATGTAACAGTCTGGGCCCCTCCATGGGCTTAGGGGTCCTTTACATAGCGCTGGGTACCCTCCGCTTTCGGCTCGGTTTGTCTGCGAATATCGGGGGCCTCTATCGGCCTGAGGCCCGCTGTCAGCTCTAAGCACCTCTTCATCAGTATAAGCCAAAGCCGACCCAGTGACTCTGCACGTCCGACCCGGGTCCCCATCCATCGGGTCCGGGACCCTCTTTCCCGGATCAGGACACTCAATTTGGTCGAAGTCCCTCTTCAAAAAGCTTGAGCCTTCTCTATCACACAAGGAGCCCCCTGTGCCCCCCACCTTCACATCGGCCCAGGAGCCCTTCATACTGGCTCTGGGCCCTTTGCGACGGCCCGGGTCCTCCAACGGCTAGGGGTCCTCTTCGTCGGCGCAAGGGACGTCCTTGGCGATCCAGGACCCACTCTGTCAGACCAGAGGCCCTCTTTCAACAGCTTGGGTCCCCTCCATCAGGACAGGGGCCCTTTCACTTCTTGGGCCCCATCCTTCGGCCCAAAGGTCCTTTCTGACAGCCAGAGATCCTGATCCTATCGGACGACTTAGACTCCCGTCATTTCAGGGGCCCTCTTTGAGGACCCACGGTCTTTTCCGACAAACAGAAGGTCCCTTTTTAAATGCCTGGATCCTGTCCATCAGGTCAGGGGCCCTTTCTCGGTTTGGGCTCCGCTGACAGCCTGACAAGTCCAGGCAGTATTTCACTCTTTGTAAGCTTCAAATATGATAAAGTTTGTGCTCTCCAGACGAGCATCTGTATAAAAAATAAACTATTATTTTGTATTTGTCATATATCAAGCAAGAATATTGTCCTTCCATCTGATCAATTTTAAAATATATGTTTTCACGGGCATCGAGGTCACCGGGGGTCACGTGACCTGAGGTGCTGTGGTAACTTTTTAATAATCTATCACATATACAAAATATTGTAGGAATTGGATTCCTTGAACCTTTTCGAGTTTAAATTGTCTGAATAATTATATTTTGAATGAGATTTAACATAGCTATCAGCCATCAAACATAACCTTGTTGAAATCCCCAGGCTCTAACTCCTGAACAATTGACCTGATCGAAATAAAATTTTAGCAGTTGGATTCAGGCCATAAGACAGCCTTATAGGCCAATTCTGCTTAAAATATGAGACATGAGGGCGGGCAATTTCCCCTTTGCCTGGTCGATTTGTCCTGAAATTCCCCAGCAGCTTCTCAAATATAGCTACACCATTGACCTATACATAGCTAATATATAGGTTAATGAGCTACACACCACTGCGTTGGTGTGGGGTTTAATCTGAACGAGTGACCTAATATAATCCCTCTTCTTACCAAAATAGGTCGCTCTAACTTTGGGTAGTTCTGCTGACTCCAACCAAGGGCATTTGGTTCGACATCCAACCAGTTGGATGGGGCACCGGGCCATGTGCCGCCAGCCCCTCAGGAATGTTGGTGTCACTCTGACTGGGAGAAGGTGCATCTCTGGGAAGGCTCGAGAGTGCCTCATCCAGTTTTTTTTTCAGCCAAAGAAGAACCACTGAGAGGAAAAGACCTCCCTTTGGAAGGGAAAGCTCACTTCTCGGAAAATACGGCTGCAGTTCCCCCCCCCCCCATTAAATTTTCAGTCAGAGGAACACCCCAGAAGGAAAAAAACGACCCTCCAGTTACCTTCGGGTGCGTTTGAGCTCACCTTGACATGGAAGTCATTTCAGATGAGACATGACCGCTTCTGTTCAGATCTGCATTTCGGTGAATGTTCCCACTCCATGTATTTGGTGGGAATATTAATGAACCCGGCTAATTTCCTTGGCAAGCCTAGTGTCGAATATGTACCTGCTCGTATGCAAAAAATCAGACAAATCGAAGGGGCCGGCCAAATCACACCCATTGCTCCCCGTGCTATAGCCTATGGGAAATAAAGCATGACGTCAAAATCTGAATCAACATATATGCAGCTCAAATAGTTGACAACATGTAAGTTCAGAGAGGGTAGTTTTGAGTCCAGCTTGACACGAGGAGCCATTTGAGATGAGACACCACCCCATGTATTGGGTGGGAATATGAATGCAGCCGGCTAATTTGTTCGGCAAGCCAAGTGTCGGAGGCGTAGCTACTCGTTTGCCAAAAATGAGACAAATCGTAAGAGCCGGCAAAATCACACCCATTGCTCCCCATTCTAAAGCCTATGGGAAATCAATAATTATATCAAAATCCGAATACATATGTATGCAGCTCAAAAACTTGGCAACATATATGTTCAGAATGGGTAGTTTTGAGTTCAGCTTGACACGGAGAGTCATTTGAGATGAAACATGACTGCATTTGCTCATACCTGCATTTTGGTGAATGTTCCCTACATTGGGTGGAAATATGAATGCACCCGGCTAATTTACTCTCCAAGCCAAGTGTCTGAGGTGTAGCTGCTCGTATGCCAAAATCATACAAATCGTATGGGCCGGTCAAATCACACCCATTGGTCCCCATGCCTATGGGAAATCAAGCATTACGTGAAAATACGAATTATATGTATGCAGCTAAAAAAGTAGTGTGTAAATTAGTTAGCAATGTGCAGCTATGAACTTTCCTGACTAAGACGATTCGCTTCAATATACTGCTTGCCTTGTTTGGTACAATCTTGGGATTTTGTGGTGGCAATTGGATAATTAGCTTTGGAAGCTAAACTACTCCATGCATCAAGCTTTGGAGCCTATCATTGTATTCAGCCCATCAAGATGCATGATATGCTATATTTTGAGTGTTTTTGTAGGAGCCGCTTGTATGGGCTGAGCGTAGGCTGTCTTGACAAACATTAGGTTATGTTGTATTATTGTGCTTTAAAGTGGTAGTGAAACAAGTTTTACACATATTTGCCTCCATAAAGCAAACGAATTGAACAGGTAAGGTTTAGTTTGGCTAGGTTAGTCTAGTTGACGTTTTTTTTCTTCAAAAGCAGCCTATGCTAAGTTAGCTTAGATTGTGTTAGGTTTCTTCAGTTGGAAAACTTTAATAAATACATTGCTTGATGTATTTCTAGTTTTATTTTTGCGATTTTTCCCTAAAGGGAGTTTAGGCGAGGTGGTGAGGTTATGGTGGATTTTTATTTTATTTTAAAGATTTCTTTTTATGCCGTGTTGCCTAACTCAAAGCCCATTTTTAGTCTTATTTTGCTCTTAATCTGAAAAGTAAGCATTTGCACCGAAAATGAGTGGTCCGATTGTACCGTCTAGGTGCGTGGGTAGGCGTAGAATCTGGGAAGGCCACCAGGGAGAAATGGTACCATGGTAACGGCAGGTAACGGAAGAGAGGTACCGTGTTAACGGTCAGGTAACGGAGGAGAGGTACCGTGGTAACGGTCAGTTAACGGATGAGAGGTGCCGTGGCAACTGAGGTAACGGAGGAGAAGTAATGCCGGTTAGTCTGAAGACAGGGAGGTACTGTCCCAAATTGACACCTGTAAAGTGCGGGGTCTGACTGCCTTCACCCGAGTGTGGTCAACCTCCAGAGAGAGTGATGATCCCAGAGACGTAAGATGGGATACTTTATTCAGGGTGGGGGGAGAGTGAATTTTTTAGGCGTGTCGGACCATAAAGGTCATTTGCACCGCCTTTAAAGCGAGTACTTTACATTTCTGTCTATAAAAGCGAGTGTTTGCGATCAAGGTGCGGGCAAGTGGACATTTACGTTAAGTGAATTTTACGTTATAGTTGTGTGATATTTTAGGTGCTGATGGCGGGGGCTGGGTTGGGTACATTTCCCTGATGTCCAAATGGTTTTAATTTTACTTTACTCCTCCACAAAATAATTTGTAGTTTGGGTAGGGCTGGGGGTGTTTTGAGAGTGGCGAGAAGTTGATTTTGCCAGGGTGCCGGCTTTAGCCTACTCTTATCGAAGAGCACCGAGGATCTTTACCGTGCGAACAAGGAGGTAATTGTCCACACCGCCTATCACGCCGGCCGCCGCGTGTTAGTTGTTAGTAGCGGGTTAGTCTAAGCATGGCATGCAGGGTTGTCAGTTGGGTTAGTACGGCGTTTTGCAATTCGTCTCTTCTACGTCCGCTGTACCTCTGGGTAGCCGTTTACGTTATGAGTGGCTATCCTTAGCGTGGTGTTGCAGGTGTCGCAGCAAGGTGTTGTGTGTTAGTCACCCTCTAATGTGGCTATCCTTAGCGTGGTGCTGCAGGTATCGCAGCAAGGTGTTGTGTGTTAGTCACCCTTTAATGTGGCCTATCCTTAGCGTGGTGTTGCAGGTGTCGCAGCAAGGTGTTGTGTGTTAGTCACCCTTTAATGTGGCCTATCCTTAGCGTGGTGTTGCAGGTGTCGCAGCAAGGTGTTGTGTGTTAGTCACCCTCTAATGTGGTCTATCCTTAGCGTGGTGTTGCAGGTGTCGCAGCAAGGTATTGTGTTACCCTTTAAGTGGCCTATCCTTAGCGTGGTGCTGCAGGTGTCGCAGCAAGGTGTTGCGTGTTAGTCACCCTTTAATCGAGGCTGTGTTAGTTTTGTGCAACCAGTTCTAAGTCTAGTGAAGATGTCGGTGTCGAGTTGAGGAGGAAAGTTGAACCGGTGAACGGAGAGAGCGTTGGGAGGTGACCCACGCAGTGGTGGCAGCCTGGGCCTGGTCGCACGGGTCTTGGGAGGTGATTGGGTAGAGCGACGGCGGGATTTGCGCTTGGGAGGCGCGGTGGGTTCGGGCGGGATTCGTTGGTCTGGAGTCGTAGGTTCGACGGACGGGCTTGGGAAGAGTGGTAGGTTCAGTCTGAGTCTGGCCTCAGACGAGGTTTTGGAGTGGGTTTGGGTGGGTGTGCAGGAGATGGTGGGAGGCTCGGTTTGGCAGGAAATGGTGGCCGTGAACTTGCGGGTGGTCTGGTTGGACGTTGTGGTGGCCTTGGGTTGGGCCGGCCGGTTGAGTGTGATGGGGCCGAGGCCCTGGAGGAGGCAGTGGAGGGAAGGCTTCAGGGTGGCGAGATTGGCCCTGGCCGATTGGAGGCGGTGGCGCGAAGGGGTACGACCAGGTCCCGTGGGGGATGGGTGGGTACCGGTGGGGGATGGGATGGAGACCGGGTCTGTGTCTGATGTGTGTTGGAGGTGGGCTGATGCGGGGTGGATAGTGGGATGGTGGTGGGCACGGACCGGGTCTGAGATGGGGTGGGAGGGGAAGGAGGCCCATTCCTCGGTGGGGTTGACGTGGGAAGCCAGACCCGCGGTGGAAGGGGTGTGGGAGGAGGCCGGGTCGAGGGTGAAGGGGATGTGGATAAGGGCCAGGTCTGAAGTGGAGTGGATGTGGGAGGAGGCCAGGTCCTGGTGGGGTGGGGTTGGAAGGAGTGGTGATCGGTGAGGTTGAGGGGCCGGGGAGGTCGGGAATCGGTGGGGCGGTTGAGTCGAGGGTCGGAGGAGCGTTCAGGAGGGAGTTGTGCTGAATTATATTCAGGGTTTTGTTTATTAAAATAGGCACTTCGGCCTCCTCAGGCCATTTCGTGCCGTGAGAAAAAGAAAAGAAAAACGTTATGCTGTAAAAGTCAGATTATAATTACTGGAGCAAGTTTGTTTGTCGGAGAAAGATGAAAAGTAGTTTGATTTGAAAAGGGTGTTGATCTCCCAGTAGTGTGGGCAAAGAAATGGCAATGTTGTGTATCCGGCAGTAGCTGATAAGTGCTTTTCGCGGGCCATGGTATTGTTGACAGTGTAGGAGTATATGTGTGACTGTAAGATGGGTGTTGCATGATGGGCATGAAGGTCGAGGTGAAGTGTAGATATATCGATGGGTAAGAAAAGTATGGCTGATGCGTAAACGTGATATGACTTTTTCTTCGTGTGGTTTTTTGGTTTGTTGTTGAAAAGATGATGCCCATGGTGCAACAGTAGGCTTGATGAGTCGTAATTGTGTACGGTTTGTGTTTTGTGTCCAATTTTGTGTCCAAAAATGTAGAATTCTCTGTTGTATTGATGATTTAATGCCGTCAAAATGTGGTGGAATTTCTGTAATGTTTGGAAGTTGTAATGATACTTTTGCTAATTTGTCGGCTTCTTCGTTTCCTGGGATGCCACAGTGGCTGGGCACCCACAGGAAACGGACCATCACGCCCATCATGTAAAGTGTTTGAAGTGTGTCATAGATGGAAATATGGCAATGGTGCGAAAAAGAAAGTGAAGAAAGCGATTGAAGAACATATTTTGAGTCAGAACAAACAACGACGCTGCGCATGGGGCGACAAAGGAAACGATTACGAATATAACGAAGGGCAATCAGAGTGGCGTGTAATTCAGCAATGAAAATGGAAGTTCCGCTTGGTAGGCGATGTTGTGTTGTGTGTGTACCCGAAACAATGGAGTTTCCTGTGGTGTTGGCATCCTTAGATCCGTCAGTAAAGATAAAGGGGACATGACGATATCGAGACCGAAGCTGGATGAATTTTTGTTTGGCATATTCTGGACAAAGTTGTGATTTTGGAGTGGTGGTTAAATAAAATATGTGCCGTCCGGCCATCTGCCACGGTGGTGTAGTAGGTTGAGGAAGAAAAGTAATTTGTGGAATATTATATTGAAGTGTAGAAAATGTTTTGACGCGTGAAGCTATGGTAAGACCGGTTCGCTTTTCGGCTGGACATAAATAGTTCTGGTGTAAGTTTGGGAGAATTTGCAAGGATGCGTATGTGGGGTGGTGTTCTTTAAACTGAATTTTTGCGGCTTACCTAAGTGTTTGTTCCATTCTTCGTAGAGCTAATCGTGGAATTCCTGATTCGGTTTATAGAGAATTGATGGGAGAAGTAGTAATTTACCTTTAATACCTTTAAAATTGGAGATTCTTTCATCTAGACAATATTTTTAACCTCGGCAAAGGTTGCTGCATTTTCATTCAGTTTACTTCTGTTGGTTTCGGGGGGCCAAAAGACACTATGGCCCCCTCTTTTAAGCGCTTAGGGGAGCCATGGCCGGAATGGCCCCTCCCTGGATCCGCTAGTGAATGTAGCCTGTCTCTTCATCTTAGCAACCCCAACACCAACATACGAAACATGCTGCTCAACTGGGCTCACTGGTCACTCGCACAAAACATCCTGTTCAAATTCCGCTTTCGAAATCTGGCTCACTGGGTCCGCTTGCCCGTTACTGGCTAAACAAACTTCATGAACCTATCTGACGAAGGAATAATGAAACTGCTGATTTCGTCATCTCTTGCTGTAAGCAGAACCTCAACAGCATAGAACCCTCGATGCGTCAGAATCTACTATGCTACCATATTGGGCTTCCAAACAATCATAACAAAATACCTTTAAAATTGGAGATTATTTCACCCGGAAAGCTATTTTTTAACCTCAGCAAATGTTACTGCATTTTAATTTAGTTTACTTTTATTGGTTTGGGGGGGGGGGCAAAAGATACTATGGTCCCCCTTTGAAGCGCTTGGGGGGGGGGGCATGGCCGGAATGCCCCCCCCCCGTGGATCCGCCAGTGGGGTGACGAGTGCCACCCCGGTAGATAAAACAAAAAAAAGTGGAAACAGCGACGGATGGTTGTCAGTTGGGTTAGTACGGTGTTTTGCAATTCGGCTCTTCTACGTCCGCTGTACCTCTGGGTAACCGTTTACGTTATGAGTTGCAAGGCAAATCGGCTCAGCTACGTCCGATGGCTCCTCTGGGTAGTCGTTTTACATTATGCTAGCTATTCAGGTTTTATTTTTGATTTTGTTAAATTAGGCACTTCGGCCTTCTTGGACCATTTCGCGCCGTTGATGAAATGGAACAAAGTACTAAATCGTAAGAGTCAGTTCATAAGGCCTGAAATAAGTTGGTTTCTCGCAGAAAAATAAAAAGTAACTTGCAGGTATGTCAGCGAAAAGGTCGTTAATGATGATGTTAAATACAACTGGTGATATGAAGCTTCCCTGTGGTAGTCCGTTTTGAAGAAAATGTGGATCGGAAATGGCTGACCGGCACCTGATGTGGAATCTACGAGAACCAGATAAAAAAACCTATTAAATAATGTGCAAGTGTCCTTCTATGCCGAGTTGTTGAATTTTGAAGAGGAGTGCGGGTTTGTAAACCATATCGTAAGCTTTGCTTATATCTAAAAATACTGCGACAGTGTGTTGATGTTGTTTGTAGCCTAGGCGGATGGCTGTCTCTAGCCGAATAAGATGATCTATTGTGCTGCGTCCTCGCCGAAAACTACATTGAAAGGGAGACAGCAGGGAATTTGTTTCCAGGTGCCAGGTCAGTCTTATAATAACTATGCGTTCAAAAAGTTTTCCTAGACAGCTGGTGAGTGCAATGGGTCGAAAATTAGTGGGGTTACTATGGTCCTTTCCGGGTTTTGGGATAGGGATAATGATAGTTTTTTTCTCATCATTCAGGAAAGATGTGATTTGACCATAATGAATTAAATGTGTCTAAGATGCATTGTTTGGTGTGGTCAGGTAAATGTCAAAAGAAGGAATAATGCAATTTGTCAGGCCCTACTGAAGTGTTACCGGCGGAGGAAGTGGCATTCTCCAATTCAGAAAGTTGAAAAGAATCATTGTAGTACTCGGTATTGTCGGAATCAGAGGTCGAGATTGGTGTGAAAAGTGTGTTGTGCATTTTGTAAGAAATTATGTCGGTAGTTCTCATCGGAGCTATTATGGGCTATGGTATCAGCTATGGTATTTACTATGGTTTGTGGGTCTGTAATGGTAAGATTGTGGATTTTGATGGCCGGGAGAGATTTAAATGGGGAACGCCCGGATATACGTCGGATTAATTGCCATATTTTACTTAAAGGTGTTTGAGAAGTGAGCTGCTGTAAATATGAGGACCATGAACGACGCCTAGCTTCTCGAATGCTGCGGCGGGTTCTCGCACGTTCACGATTACGGGTAGTTAAATTTTCTTGATCAGGATGTCGTAAATACTTCCTAAATGCTCTTTTTCTAACCGCAATTGCTTGTGAAATTTATTTACACCACCAAGGTACTGGCGTTCGTTTTGCAAAAGGTTTTGTGAGTGGAATTGTAGAAGATGCTGCTTCGAAAAGTGTATCTGTAATTGAGTTTATATTTTCGACGGGAGAAATGTTGGAGTCGTATTTAATATAAGAATGTTCCTGAAATGTTGTCCAATCTGCTTTTGAAATTTTCCAGCGCGGGATAAAATTGGGCGTGCCATCTGTCGCAGTTGAAAAAGTGGGTATTAATTTGATGGGGTAGTGATCACTGTCATGAATATCTGTGTCTATGGTCCAATCGAAATCGTTGGCCAGAGCTGGAGAGCAAATTGTTAAATATATTGCAGTTTCTGTGTTGTGTCCGAGGTGAACAAATGTTGGCTCTCCAGTGTTAAGCATTACTAAATTGTGTCGGTCTAGAATGTGTTGAATAATGCGTCCGCGAGTGTCTGGGTTTGTACATTTTTTATCCCACGCCGGGCTATGAGCGTTGAAATCGCCAAGTAAGATGAACGGGTTTTTGAAATTTGTGATGAGGTTTTCTAATTGTGTCAAAATGTTTGTATTGTCCGCAGACAGTGGAATGTATAGTGAGCATACATCTATATTTCGACCATGGAAACGTAATGTACAAGCTACGGCTTGTAACGATGAATGAAGTGTAATTTGTGTATGTGTGTAATTATTGTTAATGTAAAGGGCTGTACCGCCACTGCGGTGTGGTCCACGGACCTCGTCGTAACGGTACAGCGAATAATTGAAAATATTGAAATTATATGTATTGGTGGGTAAGAACCAGGTTTCCTGTAGTGCGATGAAAATGGGGGTGAGTAAACTAAAGAATGCTTTAATTTCTTTCCAATTTGATATTAAACTACGGCAGTTCCATTGTAGAACTATGGACATTTATGGAAATTAATATTTGTCGGCACCCTTCGGTGCATGTCGGAGCCAGGAGTGTAACTCTGACGGACATGTGGGTTGGGTGCGGACAGCGGCGGTGGACCCGCCCGAGCCGTCCGGCCGGCCAGTGACCTTGGCAAGGTCACGGTGGCCGGCCACTGCCGCGGGGAATACCTGTCGGCTGGGAGTCGGTCGGGTCACATGGGCGCCGGCCGGCACTGGACGCGCCGGGCTTGGTCGGCGGCCCACTGAAGTGGTACGCATTTCCCCTGTAGCCGAATGGCTGCGGGGTCTGGCATTCCTTGTGGAATTAGTTGGAATCTGTTTGGCCCGAGTGGTCTGTGTGCTTGGAGCCAGGGTGGTTTGTGTAAGTGTGGTCAGTGGTGCAAGTTTTTTTTAGTGGAGCTTAGCCGGGAATTGTCAGTTTGAATTTAAGTAGTGGCGGTGTTAACGCGAGGGGTGGGGGGGGGAGAAATGCTGGTCGCCTGTGCGTATGTCTTGGTGGATGGGTAGGTGGCCTGGACAGACCGTCGGGCTTGGGGGCATGAAACCCCAGTCGTTGCTTTGACGGCGCAAGTTTTCTTTTCCCGTCGCCAGACTGGGCAGATATTGAAAGTGGTGTGGTGGTCGGATGTGTTGTAGTGGGCAGGTTTGGAGCAGGTTGATTCTGGATGAGGTGTCTCGCCGCACTTGGGGCATCGGGCTGGTTGGCGGCATGTTTTGCTGCCATGGCCGAAGCGCTGACAGTTAAAACAGCGGAGAGGATTGGGAATCAAGACACGGACTTGGAATCGTAGGTATCCGGCGAGGAGGGTCTTGAGAAGAATGGTAGAGTTGAAGGTAAGGACAAGGAGGCTCGTGTCACGTTTCTGGCCGTCTTTAAAGGAAGTGATGCGGCGGACGTGGGTCACCCCCTCCGGCCTGAGCTCCGCGTGAATGTGCTCCTTACACACGATGTCTCCCTCTCCCTGCCACCGACTTCTATCCAGAAATCAAATTCCTCCTCTTCAAGAGGTGGCAGGTCATTTGGGACGCCACCGTAAGCAACAAATTGAGAACAATCAAATACTGTCTTGGTGAATGGCTATCATCATCACATGACGTCAGACGGAACGAGGTGACACTATGTCGCCTGCGAATTGGCCACACGTACGATACTCACCGCTACCTTTTGACTGACGGTGACAGTCCGCTCTGCCCAAGGTGCCATGATGCACTGTCAGTGCGGCACGTACTGATTGCCTGCACCCTACTTAACCAAGAGCGAAGGCGTCATTTTGGGCGTACGTCTCTCTCCCGTAGGGAAGTATTAGGGGATGATTCATCAATTATTCAATCGGTTCGGCTCTTTCGCTTCCTATCAGAAATAAAATTTGCTGTGATATATACACCTCGTTTACTCGCTTTTATACCTGACCAAATGAGAATCGTATCACGGCATGGTATTACAATTGTACGTAACATTGTGACATGCCATTCTGACTGACTTTTGTTAACATTTCACTGCTTGATTGACGATCATATGGGCGCTGCATGACCGACGCAGTCGATGCGCCCTTAAACTCCAACAACCAACCAATCCGCCTGAATATCTGCCTCAGACATGAAGCGGAGCTCCGGCGCGAAGATGGTGCGCTTCGTGGAATTGCGGTTGGAATGGAGAGAACTTGTGACGGATTTACCACAAAATGTGATGGTGCGGAGGAGGACTTTGGTCTGGGCTCGGGGTTGGGTTTTTATGACGAGGGTTCCGTTGGCAGGGGCTTCGATGTCAGGATTGGCTAAGGAGCATATGGCGAGGAGTTGTTTCGTCGACCAGAAAACGTTGATACGGCGGAAGGAAACGGTTTCCTCCACAGGCTTGACTACTATGTAAGAGCCAGCACTGTCGAGATAGGGTTCGACGGATTGGATTGGTCCAGGTTGGGAGGGCGTGGTCTGGTTCGAGCATGGGTCAGCGGCGTCGAGAGTGATGGTATGGTCCGGATTGCGAGAAGTCGTGGTCTTGGGTCGAGCAGGGTTGGGTGAGGCACAAAGGGCTTCCATGGCGTCATCCAAAGGAATAGTCCGGTGCAGATCATCAACGGTGGTATCATGAGATGGGGCATCAGGGGCCGAGTCCGGAGTCGCGCGATGGTCGTCTTTTGTTGTCAGTGGCGGGAATTCAGAATCGGAGCCCGTTGGCGAGCATGGGTCAGCGTCCTTCTTTCGTTTTTCCCCATCGCGTAAAAAAAACCTACCTAATGTGACTTAGATAAAGATGAAGAACGCACAGGAATACGGGGAACGGAAGTACGATGAAGATGAAAAACGCGTGGGGTGACGGGTCTCACCCCAAGAAGCCAAAAAAAACGAAAAGAGCGACGGGTGTCGCCCCACGAAAATGAAATATATGGAGCTGCGAAGCCAGCAGCCAGTCAAGCCTTTCGGCAGGTCGGAGTGTACAGTGAGCTTTGGCACAGTTATGCGTGGCTCAAATAGTACTGACACTCCGTGAGCTATTCAGGGGGGGGGGGATTTTTTTAAGGCATGCCGGACCATAAAGGTCATTTGCGCCGCCTATAAAGCGAGTACGTTACATGTCTGTCTCTAAAGCGAGCGTTTGTGATCAAGGTGCAGGCAAGTGGATATTTACGTTCAGGAATTTTACGTTAGTTTGCGTGATATTTTAGACGCTGAAGGCGCTGAAGGCTGAAGGCGAGGGTCTGGGTTGGGGTACAGCTCCCTGATGTCTAAATGGTTTAGTTTTACTTTACTCCTCCACAAAATAATTAGTAATTTGGGTGGGGGTGGGGGTGTTTTGAGAGTGGCGAGAAGTTGATTTTGCCAGGGTGCCGGCTTTAGCCTACTCTTATCGAAGAGCATCGAGGGATCTTTACCGTGCGAACAAGGAGGTAATTGTTCATACCGCCTATCACGCCGGCCGCCGCGTGTTAGTTGTTAGTAGCGGGTTAGTCTAAGCATGCCATGCAGGGTTGTCAGTTGGGTTAGTACGGTGTTTTGCAATTCGGCTCTTCTACGTCCGCTGTACCTCTGGGTAGCCCTTTACGTTATGAGTTGCTAAGCAAAACGGCTCATCTACGTCGGATGGTTCCTCTGGGTAATCGTTTTACGTTATGTTAATTTGTATTTTTATTTTGTGTTTATGTTTTCCTAAAGCAAGTCGGCTCATCTACTTCCGACGGCACCGCTAGGTAGCCATTTATTTCTAATGGAGAAGCAAATCGGCTCATATACGTCCGACGCCATGCGGGGGATGGCTATTTACGTGTTTCCTACGAGTGTTTCGCGGTCATGCATTGCGAGTTGATGTGAGTGTTGGTGGTGTGGTGCCTACAGTGCTACTGCTAGTTTTGTGACATACAGATATTCAAATAGCAATTGAAGGAGTTCTGGGTGCTTGTCACCGAGAAGCGATGGAAGCGATAGGGTGATGCCCTCTTTTTGGCAGAATGCCTTAAGTGGTTGCCTTTTAGAGCTAAAGCTACTACAGTCTAGCAGGATGTGGCCTATGCTTAACGTGGTGTTGCAGGTGCCGCAGTGCGGTGTTGTATATTGGTCGCCCTCTAATTGAGGCTGTTAGTTTTGTGCAACCAGTTCTAAGTCTAGTGAGGATGACCTCTTTTTGTCGGTCAGATTGATTTCATGAGTTACATGTGCCTATTGTTGGTGGGATAGCGTGGGTGTGGCTGGATTTGTGTTGTGTTGAGTTGTGTTGTGTCCAGGTGTTCTGTTCATGTTGGCGAATGTGGCGTTGTAGGAGTGCTTTGCAATCGTCTACCGAATATTCCACGCTAGGGTAAGTGTTCAATGCTAAGGCTTGCTTTGCGAGCCGGTCTGCTTCTTCGTTACCTGGGATGTTGGCGTGGCCCGGAATCCAGAGGAAGGAAAAGTTCATGTTTATGTTATGGGCCACGAGTTGTTGGATTTTATCAATGAAGTGATGTGGACAGTCATGGGTGTTGCTAATTGACTGGAGGACAGATTTGGAGCCTGAGCAAATTACTACGTTTCTAGCTTTACGCCTCATGAGAATGGTGATAGCGGCCAGGATGGCCATTGCTTCAGCGGGGTAGATGAAGAAGTTATCCGGTAGACGCTTGGAAAGTCTGAGACCTGGTCCAGTGATGCCGATGCCTACCT
The DNA here is from genome assembly GCA_034440615.1 of Ashinkailepas kermadecensis. Lineage (NCBI taxonomy): Eukaryota > Metazoa > Arthropoda > Thecostraca > Neolepadidae > Ashinkailepas > Ashinkailepas kermadecensis. The sequence continues at coordinate 50,525 of JAOTOM010001742.1, read as the reverse complement.
TTTCCTCGTGTTTCGACCCATCCGTGAATACGAGTGATTTGTGATTGTTGTCATTGGCGAACTTGTGGAAGGAGCCAAGAATTTCCGCCGATGTGATAGTGGATTTCTTCTCCGAGAGCAAGTACTCGACCTTTGGTTGACTGAAAGTCCAGAATGGCCTAGTGGGCGGTCGAGTTGCAGTGGATGGCATTGCGAAGTTAAGATCTGAGAGAGCCGTGGAAATTTGAATGCTATATGGTGGAAGTTTGCGCGCAAATCGGCTCTTGTCGTATCTGTCAGGCGTAAAGCAGCGCTGTGCTGGATGATTTTTTTATTGGATTTGATTTTGATGTGGTAGCAGCACAGCTGTTTTGTCCTCCGGACGTAGAGTGGGGGCGTGTTGGAATCCACGAGAAGGCTGGCTATCGGTGTGGTGCTTAGGGCACCTGTGGCTGCTCTGATGCAGCTGTTTTGGATGATTTCTAAATTTCGGCTCTGGCTTTCTGAAATGGTGGCAAAAATGATGCTGTTGTATTCTAGGATGGGTCGTATGATTGATGTGTACAGTCGCAGTAGTGTTTTCCTGTCTTCGCCCCAGTCTGTGCCTGCAAGTGCACGTAGTATGCTGACGCGCTTCGCGCATCGCTTCGAGATGGAGGTGATGTGGGTGTTGAAACTGAGTTTTTCGTCTAAATGTACTCCTAAGAACTTGAAGCATTTCACCTGTTCGATGGCTTTGCCATCGATTTTAAGTAGAGTTTTGGGTGTTGGGCGGGGACGACTATATGTGACGGTGGCCGATTTTCTGCGGACAGGGTGAAGCCCCAAGTTTTGCACCACTTTGCAATGTGGCCTAGTCCTGCTTGAATGTTTTTTCAGCTTTAAGGACGCATTGTGATGTCCAAATGGCTATGTCATCCGCGAAAAGTGAGTATTGAAGTGAATTGTCAGTGTGGTCAGCAAGTATGTCGTTGATCATGATGATGAAGAGGCTCGGTGAGAGCACGCTTCCCTGAACCAGGCCCTGCTCCTGTGTTGTGGTGTTTGATGTGACACTGCCGCATCGGACCTTAAGGGTCCTGTCTCTGAGGAAGTTGAGAATGAAGTGTGCCATGTCCCCCCCGACGAGGCACTACCTTTCCGTGGTGGGGGGATTGAGTGCCCCAATGATCCGGCGACCATCTTACCGGTGAGGGGTGAGACTAAGAGTGCCTCACTCGTCCTTCCATCCATACGCTCCCATTCCAATGCCCATCTCATCCCAACATCCATGTCCTTCACCTGGCCCTGCAACACCAACTATCCATACTATGAGCAGGCAGGACAACTTCCCCGGTCCTGCCCGCCAACTTAGTTTTATCGGGGTAGTCGCGCCCCCTCGGCCCGCCCCCGGGGTTGACGGCGTCCTGAAGGCTGAGGTCCCCCGTCGCACGGTGCCAGTTGTGGCGGGGGACCAACACGTCTCTTTGGTCCTAATATCCCGGAGGGTCGGGCGGGTTCGTAGGGCCCCATACGGGTCAAGCGACATGTCGTCTCAGGCCGAAGGTCTGGGCCCTGGCCCAGTGCCTGCAGGCCTGGCCGGCAGGGGTCAAGTGGTGGGCGGCGCTGGATGGTCGGGGTGGTGAGTCTCTGTGCGTGATTTGGGTTTTAGGGCGCACCGACCATGGTAGATAATTTAGCGCTCAGGTGGTGAGTCTCTCTCTTCCGGCCGGGCGAAGGCGCCGCCTGCTCCGTATAGCTTCTCGGGCGCCTGGCGTCCTCCCGTCCGCGGGACCCAGGCGTCCTCCCCCCCGTTGGGCCCCTGTATGGTGCGGCGCCCGGGGAGCAGAACACAATCACACTTAATGGCAACCATAGTAAACAAAAATACCCCTGGCCCTTCTCGTAGGGGCCAGACCAGCCTCCGACCATTCGCGGGTGTGAACTTCTCTAACCCAGACAGAGGTGTGGGAAACGTTCCCCCTACTCCACGTATCCTTATTTTCAGAGGAATTGCGATGAATCTTGCCTCTCTGTCTCCGTTCCAGAGACGAAATGGCTGTGACAGATTTGGAAGGATCCCTAGATGCGAAAAGTTAAAGGATGGTGCTTTGGAAGTGGAATTTGTGGTGGCCAAGGAGGCGGATAATTCCCTGAAGCTATCGGAGTTGTGTACAGTGTACTGAAAGGTGATACGAGAGTGGATGAGAGAATTTAAATAAAAGTAGAACCCCACCAAACAAAAAACACATCTCGAGGTATTATCAGCTGCTATGACCTGAGCGACGTACCGGAGGACTAGATAGTTGATGGATTGTCAGAGTTTGGAACCACGGGAGCGAGAAGGATAAGGGTGAGGAGAGGCGCGGACACAGTCCCAACAAACAACATAATTTTGACTTTTAACACACCAGACATACCATCGGAAATACGTGTGGGGTATGTGCGTGTGAAGGTGCGTGTCTTCCTACCCAACCCAATGCGTTGCTTTAGGTGCCAGAGATATGGACATACGACACAATTCTGCAGAAATCGCCCAGCATGTGGCAAATGTGCCTCCAATGACCATGTTTTTGAACAGTGCACTCCCGCGACCCCCAGTGTGAACTGCGTGAGTGACCATATCACCACACTTCTTCACCACACTTCTTCTTATCGAATTTGCCCGTCCTACTTGAAAGAAAAAGAAATCATAGCAATCAAACACACAAAAAAATAACCTTTCGGGAAGCAAGAGACTTATATGAACAATCCGATCCCAAAACGTCCTACGCTTCGAAAGTAAAAAATACATTACCAGGCCCTAATCTGACACCTCCACAACACCTACAGCCCGATAAGGCCTCTGATCTCATCGAGCAATTGACTGCCCTCCTTCGAGCCTTTGGTGTGCCCCTTGCGTCTCCGGTGAGGCAGGGGTGGTCCACCCAAAGCGTTGTCGAGACCACCATAGCCGCACCCACTACCAGTGGATGCGCTGACGAACCATCCGGGGACTCATCCCGAACAACATCTAGGGGCGGGGAGTGGACACAGGTCCAGCGGTCGAAGAGACCTGCTCTATCCCCTCCACCCAATCCCAGCCCCTGCCCATCCACCACGAATCCCCCGTCTCTTACTCCCCGCCCCTCCTCCAATCCCCCCTCGCCTCCCCCATGTACCGGCACCACCTCCAAATCCCTCCTCTCCACATCCTCTCTTCCTGAACCCTCCGCCCTTCCCCCGAGCCAGACCCCGCCTCCACACTCAACCTCTTCTTCCGCACCTCCATCTCCGTCCCGTGGCACAAACCGAACAATTCAGATACCCGAAGCAAGACTTACTTACCAAGAAGCCGAAAGGCGAGCTCGCGAAGCGAAGCGAGCGCGTCTCGTAGATATGGAGAAGGCCCGAGCGATGAGCCGCCAAGGGGCTGGCAAGGCTCCATCCCAAAGGCCGGCCACCCCGTCGCCGCGACGGCGAGTGGAGGAACCGGCTCCGTACAGCATGGGCCCTCCCCCGCCCCCACCCCGACTGGGCCTCCAGAATCGAGGCTTGCCGACATCTGGCTCTCCGCCAGGACAAGGATCGCCGAGCTCTCGTCCCAGAACCCAGTCCCTTGGACCGAGTGTCGGTGTGCCCTCTGAGGCACCGGCTAGTTCGTGGGGTCCGATTAGTTCCTCGTGAACTGACTTGTTTCACCTCCCTTTTTAAAATACACACCTCGCATACTTTACATACGTTACACTTCAACCGTTTTTACAATGGACCACTGAGATTGTGGGTGTCTTCTGTGATGGTAACTGTGATAATACTACATACCTACTTTAGCTCGTTTTAAATGGATCAGCCGCGGTCTATTTTACAATGGAATTGTCGGGGGCTGAGGACTAGCACGGAAGATCTCCAGGTGCTCCTAAATCGCCACTGTCCGGCGGCCATTTGTCTCCAGGAAACAAAGGTGATGCCGAACTACATATATAACGCGAAATGTTACTCGGTCTTTCGACAGGACACGTTCTCAGACACCATTGCACATGGTGGGGTGCTGCTGGCTATCCATCATAGTGTGGCGGCACAGAGATTAGTGCTGCACGCCAAGCTGCAGGCCGTCGCAGTAAGAGTACATTTTAATCGCCGTCCCATATCTATTTGCTCAATGTACTTGCCACCAGGTGCGGGGTTCCCGTTTACTGAGCTACGACGCCTGATGTCCGAGTTCCCCCACCGGTCTTGATACTTGGTGATTTTAACACTCACCATACGGCATGGGGGTGCGCTGATACTAACGCACGGGGCCGGTATTTGGAATCCTTAATGCACGACGCCTCTCTGTGCATCCTAAATACCGGAACACCAACCCACCCCACCCTGCCATCCGGCCACGCCTCTGCCCTGGACCTCATTCTGTGTAGCCCACAACTCGTACAGCTTTTTAACTGGTATGTGGCCGACGACCCCCTAGGCAGTGACCACTTTTCGGTATGGCTTGATTACACGGATGGCGCAGCACTCGGAACACGACCATGCCGATGGAATTTAAAGAAGGCTGACTGGTCAGCATACGAGACACGTCTAGAGGATATTTTTTACGTGAGGCCTCGTGTCACCCCTATGTCGGTGGAAGCACTCACTAACCCGATTGTGCAGACCGCCACTGAGTCCATCCCTCGCACCTTCGGCGCTCCTCGCCGTGCGCCCGTCCCATGGTGGACGGAGGAGTGTCGTCAGGCAATTCGGGCAAGACGACGCGCCTTCAGACGGGACGAGTGGTCTAGGGGTAAGATGCTCGTCTCACAATCGAAAGATTGTGGGTTCGAGTCTCACCTGTCGCTACTCTTCGCCCGCGACCAATCGGCGTGAGAGATTGGCGACGCTATATGACTCAATGGTCGACGTGTCGTAAAACCAATAACCAACCAACCAACGCGCCTTCAGAGCATTTTACCGAAGGAGTAGTACGGCCAATCTCATCGCATTCCGGCAGGCCCGAGCCATTGCGCGACGCACCATCCGGGACGCTAAGCGGGTCTCATGGAGGGACTATGTAAATAAGCTGAATCTGACTCTGTTCAGAGTTCACTGATTGCGCAACTGACAACACTACTACGATCCTTTGGGGTGACTGTCGCGTCGCCGGCAAGGCAAGGTCAGTCAACTCACCACGAAGCCGAGGCCACACCCTCCACGAGTGGAAGCGCCACTCGTGCATCGGAGGCTCCCTCCCGATCAATCCTCGAGGGTGGGGAGTGGGTACTGGTCCAAAGGTCCAAGAGGCCTCCTCGGTCCTTCCCATCCAATCCAAGCTCTTCCCCATCTACCTCATCAACCACCTTGAAATCCCCACCCTTCACTTCCCATCCGCCCCCGAACATCCCCGCACGCCCCAATACCACCTCCAAATCCACCACCTCCACCTCCTCCATACCTGAACCTTCTCCCCTTCCTGTGAACCAGGCCTCACCAGCACCCTCAACCTCTGCTTCCGCGCCTGTATCGCCGTCACGGATTACATATCGACCCGTAAAAATGCCTGATGTCAATCTTCACTACCAGGAAGCCGAGAAGCGCGCCCGCGACGCCAAGCGGGCGCGGCTCGCTCAGACAAGTCTCTGACGGGGCTCCTCCCCCAAGGCCGGCTACCCCATCGCCGCGAAGGTGAGTTGAGGGACCGGCAGGAGCCCAGGCTATCAATGAGATGGGCCCTCCCCCGCCTCCCCCAAGGCTGGGACCCCAGAAGCGAGGCATGCCGTCGACTGGCTCTCCGCCGGGTCAAGGGTCACCGAGCTCCCGCCCTAGGACTCAGTCCCTTGGACCGAGTGGCGGTGAGCCCTCAGTCACCGACGATCCTCCGCTCGGGTGTAGAGCAGGGACTTAAGTTTTAAAAACACACTTTCCATCATAGTCACTGCTAATGTCGTCTGTGATCATCATTTGTGATACTTCTCCCTTGTTTTTAAACACTTACCCCCGTAAATGGGTATTTTAAGCACGATTTTACAATGGAACTGTAGGGGGCTACGATCCAGTTACCTGGACTTACAGGCGGTGCTTAGGCAACACTGTCCGATTGCAGTATGTTTACAAGAAACAAAGCTCGCAGTTAATTCAAACTACGCCATCAATAACTATCTGGTCTTACGCATGGACATGCCAACTGACACCGTAGCACATGGTCGTGTGCTGCTGGCGGTGCATACGAGTGTACCAGCACAACAGTTGGCCCTGCGTACGTCACTGCAAGCTGTCGCCGCACGGATTCACCTCCACCGTAGGCCAATGTCCGTGTGCTCACTCTATTTACCCACAGGGATTGGATTTCCGGTCTCGGAAGTTAAGCGTCTGATAGCTGAGCTCCCGCCTCCAGTTCTCATTTTACGAGATTTTAACGCTCACCATACCGTCTGGGGATGCGATAGTATAAACGCCCGTGGGCAAGTCTTAAATTCACTTTTACTGAACGAAGATCTATGTCTCCTAAACACAGGCACTCATACACATTTCACGCTCCCCTCGGGTCATACTTCAGCACTGGATCTGAGCCTCGTAAGTCCGCAATTGGTGTCTGCATTTGACTGGTCTGTATACACCGACCCTCTTGGCAGCGATCATTTCCCTGTGTGGCTGTGTTACCGTGATGGGGCAATTCCTGGCTCTAGACCTCGGCGCTGGAATCTTCGGAAAGCGGATTGGCCACAGTTCGCAGCAAAAATGGACAGCCTTGTCGATGCGGACCGTGATTCTTCTCCACTAACTGTACAAAACTTCACAGACAAGCTTCTTCAATCAGCAGCAGGAACTGTTCCGCGCACCACTGGCACTCCTCGTCGTACCCCAGTCCCGTGGTGGACTGACTCTTGTCGAGATGCTATACGGAAACGTAGACAAGCCTTCAGGGCCTTTGATAGATGTACAACCGCAAATCTTGTTGCATTTAGACGAGCACGAGCCCTTGCGTGCCGCACAATCCAGGAGGCGAAGCGAGTGTCCTGAAGGGATTATGTAAATAACCTGTCTCGTTTTTCGCCAACATCACAAGTGTGGCTACGTATAAAGCGTACTTCAGGCCACTATGCGCCATTGCCACTCCCTGTTTTAGAGGTTGCTGGACGGCGCATCATGCATCCTGCTGATGTAGCTGATGAGATTGGCGAAGTGCTGTCGAAAAGATGTTGGTAAATAATGCTGACCCAAAATTTCTCCGTCACAGACGGCGTTGCGAAGAAACACCTGTAGATTTCTCCACCTCCCGTCAACTTAATTACAACCAATCTTTTACATTGACCGAACTCATATCAGCGATAGAGTCACTGCGAAATGTATCTGAAGGCCTGGATGATATTCAAATAGTATGCTGAGACATCTGCCAGTTAGTGCTGTTCACGAACTTCTGTGTCTTCAACAGGCTTTGGCATCGCGGCACCTACCCGGCATCCTGGCGGGAGGCTATTGTGGTGCCTCTACTTAAACCTGGCAAGAGCGCATACGATCCACATAGATATAGGCCTATTTCACTTACATCGTCTTTGTGCAAACCTATGGAAAAAATGGTAAATGTCAGGTTGTCGTGGTTCTTAGAAACAAATCACACTTTAGCCAGTGCTCAGTGCGGTTTTAGGAAGTATCGTAGTACGGTAGATCACATTCTAGCTCTGGACACCACCATACGTGCTAGTTTTAAGGGGAAGCGACACGTTGGTGCCATCTTTTTGACGTAGAAAAAGCATATGACACTACATGGCGGTATGGTGTTATGAAGAAGGTGTTTGACTATGGTATTCTTGGTGCTATGGCTACCTTTATCAACAATTTTCTACGTGATCGCATTTTTCAGGTTAGAATTGGTAACTGTCTTTCACGACGTTTTCATCAAGAGAACGGTATACCACGGGCCAGCGTTTTAAGTGTTGCTTTATTTGCTATCATGATTAACGACATTGGAAACTGTCTTCCACATTCTATCGGTCGATCCCTCTTTGTTGACGATCTTGCAATTTGGTGCAGTGGCACAAGCTGCACTCTGTAGAACGGCAGCTGCAACTAGCAGTGGGTCGGCTCGAGAATTGGAGTTTTAAGAATGGTCTTATGTTTTCCAAGTCAAAGACTGTGGGTATTCATTTTTGTCGTCGTCGTCACCCGTGCCCTGATTTTTCAGTGAGAATGTATAACGCCGAGATCGCTACGGAGCCGGTGTGCAAATTTTTGGGAGTGTATTTTGACAATCGGTTGACATATCGAGAACACCTTGCAAATCTCAGGGATATATTTTTAAGTCATTAAACATCATGAAATGTGTGGCAAAAATGTCTTAAGGCGCAGACCGTAAGACACTACTGTTTTTTTACCGAGCACTTATCCGTTCCAAACTAGATTACGGTTGTTTCGTGTATGACTCGGCTTGTAAGTCTAATAAGCGAATGTTGGATGTTGTACATAACTCAGCTTTGCGAATTGTCACTGGTGCTTTTCGAACCTCCCCTACAGCAAGTCTCCAAGTTGATGCTCACGAACCACCCCTTGCCTTGCGGCGTCTCATGCTTGGGATGAGATATGCGTGCAAGCTTTCGCAGTTCCCAGACCACCCAACATATGATATGGTATTTTCGTCACGCATTGCCAGCATATTCCGTGGAATACCAAACCTGCGTTCGACACCCTTCTGCGTCAGGCTTTCCAACGCAATGAATCGAAGTGGAATCACTTTCCGTGGTGTGATCAAACCAAGCGCTCTGGACACTCCTCCATGGGAGCTATTGTCACCGACAATCGATATTTCCTTGAGCGAAACATACAAACATGACACCTTACCTCACGAGTTCCGAATTAAAGCTCTAAAACTCATTGCATCTTACGTCGACTACAAGAATACGTACACGGACGGTTCTAAGACTGAAGCTGGAGTTGGCTCAGCTTTTGTCAGCGGTTCTTCCACACGCTCCTTTACGCTACCAGCTCAGGCATCAGTGTTTACATCCGAGTTAGTAGCCATTAACAAAACCTTGTGTTTTATACAGGTATGTGATGAAACATTACACCTCATTTTAACAGATAGCCTTAGTAGTCTTCTGGCATTGCGATCCTTTAATCCATCACACTCCATTGTCCAGGAACTAGTTTTACGGTTCATGTCACTACGTGCAGAAGGTAAGACTGTCGTTATATGCTCGATTCCGAGCCACGTCGGTATACTGGGGAATGAGGCCGCTGACGCGGCTGCTAAGCGAGCGACACAGACAGAGGTGAAAAAGCGTCCAGCCTGTCACCTACAGAATATCGAACACCACTAGGCTGTCACATGTTGATGGCTCACAGTAAGACCCCGTACGCATGTGTGCGAGCGCGAAATATCGACGATGATGCTGAAGTGGAACAAAGAAGAATGATTTAGTCTATATATGATCTTCAATTTAAATTCAATTATATCAAGCATGTCTGGTGCAAGGAACAATCAGACCATTGGGACAATGCAAAAAACGGGTCATCATGCTCAAAAATTTAGGTACACTTTGCAGTTTCATCGTGTGCACATGTTGACTTGCTTTGTCTTCTGCACTGGAACATGCATACAAAACAAAGTCAAATAATTAATTAATATGTGAAATTACAACACACCCTATAAGCTAATCTTGCTTCTTTTGGGGGCATCCATAAATATATTAGTATTATCGTGGTGTAATGTGCTCACAATATCTTTTTAAAAAATTTTACTCAGCAAAGCAAAACAACAGGTTATGCTAGCTTTTATTGTGCAAATGTACTCATTTTATTTCAGACAAAAATTGGCAATTTTTTTCTCTGAGAAAAAGGTAAGGCCAGTATGTTTCTTAACATTGCTATATTATTGAACACAAATTGTGACCACATTGAAGAAACAATTTAAAAGGAGGTAGGGTAAACCAGGCTAGGTTATGTTAGGTATCAAAAATTAATAGTACATTATTTTGCTTTCCAACTAAAAATAAGCATTTCTGAAGGGAATCTGGTCACATCATCTTCATCATGCTGATAAACATAGCATTGAAACATGCTGTTCCCCAAATCCAATGACTCCTTGAAAATTAAATGTACCAATACAAATTGAATTCCCTTGTACTATAGCTCCAATATCAAGAACAGAGTGTCGTAGGTCATATTTTGTATTGGTTTCAAGTAATTTATAACACTTTTGGTCAATGCAACAAGTCATGCTTATGACAAAACATGGGCCCTGCTCCAAATCAATCAAACCCAAGGAAGTGACCGGATGAAATTATTAAAATACCAAAGGCTCATATTGGAAGAACCAAAACATTTGTTTCATGATAAGGATTCCACAAGTCTGAGTGTGGCAAAATTCCTGAAATGATATGTTAGACTGAGAAATATTGTGCATATAATACTACACCAAACACCGCAAAATGTCATTGGACAGTGGTGTGGAGAAAGTGGAAAGCGGAGCCTTTTTCACTGACTGAAACACGTGCAGCCCGTGTCACGATGACTTCGCCCGCACACTCTGCAGCCACTGATCGTCAATTGGAAAATTGTAGCCGGTACATGGGGCCATGATGTGAAAGTGACGGCAAGTCGCCAAGATTAGCCGTTTCCGAGAACTAGACCCAATCGTGAAAAACGCTCAAAAACGTCGCTTCCGCTTTACACACCCCTCTCGCGTGCGCGTGGTGCGTGTCTCGGAAACGGTTGCCACGGCGATGTTGACAATTGTCGTGACAACACTTAGGTGTTGGTTTGGTGTCGATCGGTCAATTGGTTGTCGAGATATGGCGGTCTGAATCTGGTCGATGGGGAGCGCTAAAATTGGTGATTTTCCGAACGCAAAGTCTTAGTTTTACATGCTATTCCCATTGGCGACCGGTCATTCACCGGACACCCGTTCTCTCAGGACCCCCGTGACGCGCACGCGCAACACGTTGACCTGACCGCAACGAAATTGTGCCCGACGGATAGCCAACATTTGGGGCTTTCACGTGATGTCAGCCATATCTCGTTACCTGTGATGTGAGCCGTGCCACACGCCACAAACTGCGCCGGAAAACGGAACTGTTGCGTCGGGCTCAATTCTCTGGACGGGGACGGGACAGTTCGTAGGTGACAGGCTTACCACGGCAATGTTAAAACCTATGGACTTTACCACGAGTGGTAGAGTTTTTTCAGTCCCCCCTGTCCCCTCGATCATAGCTACTAGATTGTTTCGTTGCGCTTTTGATGCATTTACTGAAACAAGATGAGTACGTATATGTCTGGATGGTTAGGAAATACAAATTGACTCGGTATGTTAAGAGGCAAAACCGGCTGATGATAAATACAATCCATACTCAATGATAATACGGTACCGTAAGTTGTCACCATAACCGGAGATATTTTTCAAATATCTGTCACCCACGCTCGTGGCCGAGTAGCCGGTTTTTTTCACCTCTGGACACAGAAACCATGTACGCGTTATGTGCCTATTCCTGCTCGAAATATATATCCCGTCATCAAGGACTACGTTTTTCGTGAGTGGCAGGTACTATGGGACGCGGGACACTGTGCCGCCTACGCATTGGTCACACGTATGCAACGCGTGGATATATTCTTTGTGGTGATGAGGCGCCCATGTGCCCCTGATGCCAAGGACGCCTTTCAGTGCGTCACATCTTAACCTCATGCCCTCAGCTTTCTGATATTTATAGGTTTTACTTTGGACGATCGCAGCCGTTCTCAATTCGTGACGTTCTGGAGGATGAATCGGACGCAGTAAATTCTGGTAAATTGTTCCATTTTCTTTTAAAGGTAAACTTCCATGCTATATATTCCCCTGTCTAATGTACGAGGGTAGGCTTGCATATTGTTTTTTTTTGATAGGATGGACGCAGTTTAAATAGTTTCGTTGTGGGCGCTGTATAACCAATGCAGTTGATGCGCCCAAAAACCCTAATAACTAACTAAGTGTGGATTTAGAAAAAATCGTAGCACCGTTGACCACATTTTATCTCTTGATACCGTGATACGAGCAGCGTTGCAGTAAAATCGTCACGTCGGTGCAGTCTTTTTCGACATTCACGGAGCGTACGACACCACCTGGCGCTTTGGCATCCTGACGAAGGTCTTCAGGTGCTGAATTTGCGGTTCTATGGGCCTCTTCCTCCAAACAATTTTGTCGAGGCGCTTCTTTCGTGTGCGGATCGGAAGTTGCTTGTCAGATCGGTACCCACAAATGGAAGGGGTGCCACAGGGGAGTGTATTAAGCGTGGCGCTGTTCGCCATCATGATCAATGATATCTGCGACTCTCTTCCACGAAATGTTGGCCGATCACTGTTCGTGGATGACGTAGCGATTTGGTGCTGCACATCCAGTGCACCGTCAATGGCACGGCAGCTGCAGTTGGCGGCATCAAGGTTGGAGAGTTGGAGCTCCATGAACGGATTTCGGTTCTCTGTTTCGAAAACCGTTGGGATGCATTTCTGCCGGCGCCGCCGATGCTGCCCAGACCCTGCTCTCCAGCTGTATGGGGAGCCAATTCCCTTTCAGCGCGCCACTCGGTTTTTGGAAGTGATTTTTGACAGCCATCTTAATTACAAGGACCACTTTAAAACACTTTAAAACGCTATCCTCCTGCGGAAGCTGCAGTGGTACAGCGTCGACCCGAGGTGGTTTGACAGCCACCTTACTGACCGGCGGCAGGTGGTGAGGGGCGGCTCTTTATCCCTTCCGCTATCCCATGGTGTTCCTCAGGGATCCCTGGTTGGTCCCTTGCTGTTCAGCATCTGTATGAATGACCTGCCAGCATACCTTCCATATGGACGTCTGGTATCATATGCCGACGACACCCAGCTGCTAGACTCTGCACATCCTGATGAATTACCCGTTCTTAAATTCCGGCAGGAGAACACCATCCTTGCTATTCAGTCTTACTTCACATCCAACTCCTTGAAGATGAACCCCACTAAAACTACCCTACTGCTTGTCGGCACGACCCAATCCCTAAAAAAAGCCACGTCCTACCAACTCAACATTGGCAGTCACGTCCTAACCCCCTCGCCATTCGTGAAGATGCTGGGAGTCATTGACCGCACCCTATCCTGGGAGGAGCACATATCCCACGTTGTCTAAAAGTGCAACTCCACCTTGTTCTGTCTCCACAATATCCGTCACCATCTCACACCCGAAGCACGCAAACTCCTAATTCAGTCTCACGTCTTTCCATACATCCTATACTGCCTCACTGTATGGGGCGGGGCTGCCCAATGTCACCTTGGACGAGTGCAGAAGGCGATCAATTTCGGGGCTAGGATCGTCGTAGGGGCTCGTCGTCGTGATCATATCTTGCCGACAGTGGCAACGCTGGGCTGGCGCAGTGTCCGTGACCTCATCTCCCACCGCGACAACATCGCCGTGTTCAGAGCCCTGAATGATCCGCGAGCCCCCGAGGCGATCCGTTCTCTGTTCCGCCGGCGGTCGGATGTCTCCCGGCGCTCCACTCGTGCGACGGTGGCTGTGGCACTGGAGCCACCGCCTTTCCGCCTCAGCATGTCACGTAGAACCTTCTTCCGGGCAGCCTCGGCCTGGAACCTACTGCCGCTGGCCACTTCCGCTTCTCGGACACGGGGCGAGTTCGTCGCGATGCTGAACAACGTCTTATAAATTGACTTCACGTGTTCGGTTTTCCCCTGTATACTGTTGTCTTGCCGCTTTCATTTTTGCTGATGTTTGTGAAATGTATCTGACTGTATTCTGACACAAACCAAATATTAATCCATTTTATGGAATCGGTTTGTTAAATCTCGCAAATACAAATACTTCGAGAGAAATGTTTTGCATCACTAAACCTACTAAAGATGGTTGCGCGCACGTCCTACGGAGGAGACAGGAATACTATGCTCATGTTGTATCGTTCCCTTGTCCGTTCAAAGCTGGACTACGCATGTTTTATATATGACGGCGCATGTGCAACTGGCAATCGATAACTGGATGTGATACATCATTCGGTGCTCCGCAATGTGACCGGTGCTTTCCGCACCTCGCCTGTGAGCCTTCTGGCTGAAGTCCACGAGCCACCACTCTCGCTCCGCCGCGAGATGCTCGGGATGCGCTACGCCTCCAAACTACGTCAATTCCCCGACCACCCCGCTTATGCGCATGTGTTCTCCCATCGCCTGCTCGCAACATTCGGTCGAGCGCGCACTATGCACGGCACCCCCTTCTGCGTCAGAATGCACAGACTCTTCGAAGATAGCGAGATTAGACTGAGGGGGGATTATGCGGGTCGGTTCTTCACAAACACCGCCTTGGCAGGTGGCCCATCCGACAATTGACATGTCACTCCGCGGTGAAGAAGGCACATGCAACACGACACGATCGTCGCTCGCATGCTCTAGAGCACATAGCCTCCTATGACGGATACATTCCGATATATACAGACGGATCGAAGACTGATGCTGGTGTTGGTAGTGCATTTGTTATTGGTTCCATATCGCGGTCTTTCTCTCTACCACTCCATGCAACGGTATACACGTCAGAGCTTGTTGCCATCATCAAGGCACTCAGTTTTATTGAAGTTGAGCGGGATGCCTCGCATGTTCCGCGCTCGCATTTAGCCTCCGGCTGGGAGGGTCAGTTGGCAGCTGGCCCGATAAGGCCGGGGACGAGCTACCGGGCGGCCGTGTCGGTGCATTGACGGCACGTTAAACTTTCGGTCAATATTCTGCCGTTGAACTGGAATTCATAGATCGGGTGGTGGGGCCAGGGTTCACGCAACAAGCTCTGCTTATCAATAGGACCCTGGTTCATAAAGCCACCCCAGCAAGAACTCGGATTAATTGTTTTTTTTTAAAGCAGTATTACTTAACTCCAAACCCCTTTCTTGATAATATTTGTCTACCAACTGGAAAGCAAGGATTTGCAGAGGAAATGAATGGTCGCATTATCGTAATCATAGTCATAAGTGTCGCATTGGAAAATGAAATTGAAAGAATTAATGCAACACCGTGAAGCACAAGTTTACCAACATTTCATACTTGTGCAAAATACCTCAGACATGAGAGTATGCATAGCAATCATGGTTGGATTTGCGCTGCATAAATCTGGTGGTTTTATTGCAGTTTAAAGTTTATATAAGTTAAGTTTTGCGCATTTTACTTCTATGAAGCAAACAAAAGGGTTAGGTTTGGTGAGGCTGTTGTTTCCAGTTGGAAATTTTCTCTTTTTTTGGGTGAATTTGTGTAATGATTTTGATGAAATTCACTGGGAGAAGTTATTGAGGGGTTTAGATGCCAATGAAATGTGCAGAATGGTAAAAGACAAACTGTTCCAAGGTCAGGATAGGTTCGTTCCCAATAGGCGAATTATATTGAACAAGATTAAGCACTTCATGGCTGACTAAGGAAGTAAGACTTTACTGGAGTCAAAAAGCAGGCATTTAAGAAACTAAAAGATTTTAACTCTGAGGAAAATTTATAAGCATAGAATAGCTAGAAATAAAGTTAGGGCATCTAAAAGACTGGCTGAAATCAAATTCGCTCGTGAATGTTTAGCAGGCAATGCTAAGAGGTTCTTTAGTTCCTACAAATTTAAGTCTAAAAAGTGTAATGTTATGCCACTGGAGGTAGATGGTAAAATAGTGACTGATGATTGTGATATAGAGGAGTTCCTAAGTAAGCAAGTCTGATCAGTTTTTACTCAAGAGAACACTGGTACATTGGAAACAACTGAAAGCTATGCCATAGTAGGTGACGGGTTGTAGGGTCTTACAATGAGAAAAAAAAGCTGTAGAAAAACAGTTCCAGAATATAAAACCTAATAAAGTTTCTAGGATAGATTATATATATATGTTAGGATCTTAGTAGATTGTGCTAAAGCATTGGCAGTTCCCCTAGGTATTATTTTCAGGCGTTCTATAGAGTATTCTGAAGTACCGGATGATTGGCGAAATGCAAATGTAGTACCGATTTTCAAAAAGGGAAGTATGAAGTGTGTGGGAAACTACAAGCCAGTTTGACCTCAATAGTTTGCAAGGTACTAGGAAAGCTTGTCAAACAGAATATACAGACTCCATTAGATAGGCACAACCTTCTAAGGGTGCCTCTGCTTAAACCGGGAAAGAGTGCATATGATCCACATAGTTATAGGCCTATTTCTCTCACATCATTATGTAAGCTTTTGGAGAAGCTGGTCAATGTCAGACTGGCATGGTTCCTAGAAACAAATGCCATTTTATCTAACGCCCTGTGTGGTTTTAGGAAGTATCGCAGTACAGTGGATCACATTTTAGCTCTCGACACTACCGTACGTGCTAGCTTTAAGGAGAAACGACATGTTGGGGCCATCTTTTTCGACATAGAGAAAGCGTATGATACTACATGGCGGTATGGTATCTTGAAGAAAGTGTTTAATTACGGCATTCGTGGTGCTATGGCCCTCTTTATGAAAAATTGTATATGTGATCGGTTTTTCCAGATTAGAATTGGTAGCTGCCTTTCCCGACGTTTTCTACAAGAAAACGGAATACCTCAGGGCAGCGTTCTAAGTGTCGCTTTGTTTGCTATTATGATAAACGATATTGTAAACTGTCTACCGCATTCCATCGGTCGGTCTCTCTTTGTTGATGATCTTGCGATTTGGTGCTGTGGCGCTAGTACTCGTTCTGTGGAGCGGCAGTTGCAACTGGCAGTGAGTCGGCTTGAGAGGTGGAGTTTTACCAATGGACTTATGTTTTCAGAGTCTAAGACTGTAGGTATTCATTTTTGTCGCCGACGTCGACCATGCCCCGATTTTTCAGTGAAAATGTTTGGCACAGAGATCGCTACCGTGCGCTGTGGGAAGTTTTTGGGAGTACACTTTGACAATCGGCTGACATATCGGGAACACCTTAGAATTATTAGAGATAGGTGTTTTAAGGCATTGAACATCTTGAAGTGTGTGGCAAAAACGTCGTATGGTGCAGACCGTAAGACATTACTGCTTTTTTACAGATCACTAATCCGCTCCAAACTTGACTATGGCTGCTTCGTTTACGATTCAGCTTGTATGTCTGATAAGCGAACGTTGGATGTTGTGCACAACGCAGCCTTGCGAATTGCCACTGGTGCATTTCGAACGTCCCCCACGGCAAGCCTTCTGGTTGAAGCTCATGAGCCACCCCTTGCCTTGCGGCGTCTCATGCTTGGAATGAGATGCGCGTGCAAGCTCTCACAATTTCCAGACCATCCCACACATGATATGGTGTTTTCCTCACGCATTGTGAACTTATTCCATGGATTATCTAATCAGCGTTCGGTACCTTTCTGTGTCAGGCTCTATAATGCACTATATCAGAGTGAAATCACTTTCCGTGACGTGATAAAACCAAGCGCTCTGGATACTCCTCCCTGGGAGTTACTGTCACCGACAATTGATGTTACCCGGAGCGAAAACTACAAACATAATACCCTACCTCAAGAGTTCCGAATTAAAGCTCTCGACCTCATTGCGTCCTACGTCGGCTACAAGACAACATACACGGACGGTTCAAAGATTGAAACTGGTGTTGGCTCGGCGTTTGTTAGCGGCTCCGCCACACGATCTTTTACGCTACCTGTGCTGGCATCAGTCTTCATATCCGAGTTAATAGCCATTAACAAAGCTTTGTGTTTTATACAATTATCTGATGAAACATTACACCTCATCCTAACAGATAGTCTCAGTAGTCTTTTGGCGCTGAAATATTTTAATTCATCACACTCCCTTGTCCAGGAAATAGTTTACGGTTGACGTCACTACGTGTAGAGGGTAAGACTGTCGTTATGTGCTCGATTCCAAGCCACGTCGGTATATTAGGGAATGAAGCCGCTGACGCGGCTGCAAAGCGAGCAGCACAGAAACCATGTACACGTTGTAAGCCCATTTCTGCTAAATATATATATCCCGTCATCAAAGATTGTTTTTCGTGAGTGGCAGATGCTTTGGACACGGCCGGTGAAAACAAGCTAAGGACAATTAAACCTGGCATCGGCCAGTGGTCCTCGTGCTCGCGTAGGGCTAGGCGAGACGAGGTGACACTGTGCCGCCTACGCATTGGTCACACGTATGCAACGCATGGATATATTCTTTGTGGTGATGAGGCGCCCATGTGCCCGAGATGCCAAGGACGCCTTTCAGTGCGTCACATCTTAACCTCATGCCCCCAGCTTTCTGATGTTTACAAGCACTACTTTGGTCGATCGCAGCCACTGTCAGTACGTGATGTTCTGGGAGATAAATCGGTCGCGATCAATTCTAGTCAATTGTTCGACTTTCTTTTCAAGGTAAACTTCAATTCTATATATTATCCGGTGTAATCCTTGGTACGGGAGCAAGCTAGTACACTACGATTGTTTAGGATTGACACAGTTTAAATAGTTTTGTTATGGGCGCTGTATAACCAATGCAGTTGAAGCGCCCTAAAACCCTAATAACTAACTAACAAACCGCCACTGCCCGGCGGTCATTTGCCTCCAGGAAACCAAGGTGACACCAGCCTACCTTTTCAGCGTAAAATGATATTCAGTCTTTCGTGAGGATACGCCCTCTGACACCATTGCGCATGGCGGTGTGCTGCTGGTCGTCCACCATAGCTTGGCGGCGTAGAGATTGGTGCTTCACTCCAAGCTGCAAGCTGTTGCAATAAGAGTGCATCTTAATCATCGTCTCATATCTATTTGTTCGCTGTACTTGCCGCCTGGTACTGGGTTCCCATCCACTGAGTTGCGGTGCCTGATGTCAGAGCTGCCCCCGCCGGTTTTAATACTAGGCGATTTTAACTCACCATACAGCATGGGGATGCGAGGACATCAATGCACGAGGTCGGCTTTTGGAGTCTTATGCATGACGAGTCCCTGTGCATTCTAAATACCGGAACGCCGACACACTACTCTGCCATCCGGCCATACATCAGCTTTGGACCTTAGTTTGTGTAGTCCACAACTTGCACAACTTTTTACATGGTCTGTGGCTGATGACCCTCTCAGCAGTGACCATTTTCCTGTGTGGTTGGAGTACCAGGACGGCGCAATACTTGGAACTCGACCACGCCGATGGAATTTTAAGAAGGCTGACTGGACAGCATACGAGACACGACTGGAAGAGCTTTTCTCCGCGCGTCCTCGTGTGACACCTATGCCAATGGAAACAATTACCAACGTAATAGTGCAGACCGCCACTGACTTTATACCCCGCACCTCTGGCTCTCCTCGTCGCGCTCGTCCCATGGTGGACAGATGAGTGTCGCCAGGCTATCCGGATAAGACGGCGGGCTTTCAGAATCTTTGACCGAAGTAGCAGTACGGCCAACCTCATCGCTTTTCGACAGGCTCGGGCCAACGCACGGCGCACCATCCGGGAGGCTAAGCGTTCCTCGTGGAGGGCCTATGTGAGCAAACTAAGTCGCTCCACACCCACATCACAGATCTGGTCAAGAATAAAGCGCATCGCAGGCCAGTTCAACTTCACCCCTTTACCAGCACTACGGGTGGGTGGCCGAGACGTCACGCACCCGGTTGAGAAGCTATTTTACAATGGAACTGCAGAGGTTTTAGAAACAGTACCCAGGAAATACAGGTGGTTTTAAATCAGCATTGCCCTGTCGCTATGTGTCTGCAAGAGACTAAACTCCGACCCAATTCACGATGTGACATACAGGGATATTCAATTTTCCGAAAGGATGTGGAAAACAACACTTGCTCACGGCGGTGTCATGGTAGCTGTCCACCATAGTGTAGGAGCAATAAAAGTGGCCCCAAGCACCGATCTCCAAGCAGTGGCCGCTCGGATCGACTTGGATCGCAGCTCAGTAACAGTTTGCTCCATCTACCTGCCTCCTGGAACTGGTTTTACACGGGGTGAGCTCAGCCGGCTAGTTTCTGAACTACCCACATCTTTCTTAGTTTTAGGAGATTTCAATTCCCACCACACTGTGTGGGGATGCAACGATGTGAACAGCCGAGGTCGAGTTTTACAGTCTTTTATTCTGGAAGAATCACTATGTTTTTTAAACACTGGCATTCAAACTCATCACGATGCCTTCCGGAAGCACATCAGTGCTTGACTTGAGTCTGTGGAACCCCGAGCTTGCACAACATTTCGATTGGACAGTATCAGAAGACCCCATGGGAAGTGATCATTTTCCAGTATGGTTAAGATTTCGACACAGCTTTCTTCTAAGTACTAGACCACGACGATGGAATTTAAATAAGGCTGATTGAGAGACATACGAAAGGCAACTCAAAGACAGTTTCGGCGCCCTGACAGGAAGGCAACCACTTTCGATAGAAAGACTCTCAGCTGTCATTATAGAAGCGACAACAGGGTGTATCCGGAAAACATCTGGTACTCCCCGTAGAACCCCTGTCGCGTGGTGGACCGAGGAGTGCCGAGACGCCATCCGAGCACGACGCCGTGCATACAAATCAT
Organism: Ashinkailepas kermadecensis; assembly: GCA_034440615.1. Taxonomy (NCBI): domain Eukaryota; kingdom Metazoa; phylum Arthropoda; class Thecostraca; family Neolepadidae; genus Ashinkailepas; species Ashinkailepas kermadecensis. The sequence continues at coordinate 30,184 of JAOTOM010001742.1, read as the reverse complement.
TTAGCCACAACAGTACCACAGCTAACCTAATTGCCTTTCGAAAGGCGAGAGCGATAGTACGACGAACCATCGCCGATGCCAAACGTATATCATGGAAGAAATATGTGAGTAACCTGAATCGTTGCACCTCATCATCACATGTGTGGTCTCGCGTTAAAAGGATTTCTGGCACATTCCGCTCAGCCCCTCTCCCTGTGCTGCACATGGCCGACCAAGATATCACCCACCCCGCAGATGTTGCATACGCGATTGGTCAGGCGATATCGCAACGAAGTCTTGACAGCGGCGCTGATCCCGAGTTTGTAAGACATAAGGCTCGATGTAGTTCCACGCCTGTGAACTTCATTACTTCGGCGCACCACGCATACAATCGTGCCTTCACCATTGCAGAATTAACTTCAGCCGTCAGATCTCTGCGAAATGTATCAGAAGGGCCTGACGGAATCCACAACGCTATGTTGAATCATCTTCCACCGTGTGGTTTGGATGCTCTGCTCGTCTCCTTCAACGCACTGTGGCAAAGTGGCACATTTCGATCTTCATGGCGGGAAGCCATTGTGATACCAATAGTGAAGCCGGGGAAGAGTGGTCGCGACCCTCTACACTACCATCCCATTTCTTTGACATCATTCCTCTGCAAGTTGATGGAGCGAATGGTAAATGTCCGTATTAGCTGGCTGCTCGAAAGCAAACACATTTTTACAAACTCACGGTGCGGCTTCAGGAAAAATCGTAGCACTCTGGATCACATATTCACTCTGGATCACATATTCCAGTTATGGGCGCTACATAACCAGTAGCAGTTGATGCGCCCCTAAGCCCAAGCAATCAATCAATCTGGATCACATATTACTCTTAGGCACTGTAGTACGATATAATTTTATGCAGAATCGACACGTGGGTGCAGTGTTCTTTGACATAGAGGCTGCCTATGACACAGTATGGTGACCAGGAATAACTCAGGAAACTGTGGAATCATGGGATACGTGGTGAAATGGGAACATTCTTGGAAAACTTTCTGTCTGATCGCGTTTTTCGGGTTCACGTGGGAAACCAAGTGTCACAAACCTTTTTTTCCAGAAAAATTGCGTCCCACAAGGTAGTGTACTTGGCGTCGCACTATTTGCAATTATGATAAATGACAGAAAATGGGTTATCTCGAAGCATTGGTAGATCACTTTTTGTTGATGACCTGGCCATCTGGTCATGTGCCGCGCGGTCTCAGTCTGTGGAAAGAACCACAGATGGCTGTTGCTCGTCTTGAAAGATGGACCATACTAAACGGGGTCCGATTCTCTACCTCGAAAACGGTGGCTGTCCACTTCTGCCGACGCCGTTATTGTCCAGAGATGGCAATCAAGTTATGCGGCCATCAAATACCTGTGCGACCAGCGGCCCGTTTCCTGGCAGTCATCATGGATAGCCGGCTGAGTTACAGGGAACATCTTGACACTCTGCGCGATAAGTGCTTCAGAGCCATGAATATTTTGAAATGTGTTTCCCGAACGACTTATGGAGCTGACAGAGCAACACTTCTATTGTTATATCGTTCCCTTATTCGCTCGAAACTAGATTACGCATCGTTTATATACGACAGTGCAAGTAATTCAGTGAAGCGGAAGCTCGACACTATACATCATACAGCATTACGAATCTCCACAGGGGCATTTCGGACATCGCCAACTGTGAGCCTTTTGGCAGAGGCCCACGAGCCGTCGTTAACAAGCAGACGTGAAAAGCTGGGACTCCGGTATGCAATTAGGCTGAAGCAGTTTCCAGCGCACCCCACATGCAAGTCCGTTTTCTCGCATCACATGTTATCAGTTTTTAGCGGACACAGAGGAGAAAAACTCAGACCCTTTTGCGTCAGAATCCGCTCTCTCCTTGAAGAGGCACGGATACCACTACGAGGTGTCGCTAGAATAAAACACCCTGGCACCCCACCATGGGAACTCATTTCACCTACGATAGATATTTCCCTAGCGACGGCCAAGAAGGGAAACACTTCCAGAGCTTTTCAAGGCAGAAGCACTGAAATTACTGGAATCATATCGATGTTACTCCAGAATCTATACTGATGGGTCCAAAACAATGACTGGAACTGGCTGCGCATTCGTATATGGAACGGTCACTAGATCTTTCACTTTACCACCCCACGCATCTGTGTTTACCGCGGAATTAGTGGCGATCATTAAAGCTTTATGTTTTATTGAGATTGGAGACGAAGATTTAAATGTCATCGTAACAGATTCGTTGAGTAGCCTTATGGGCCTACAATATTTGTACCCATCCAACCAACTTCTTCGGGAGATATTAACTCGCATGACATCATTGAGCAGAGCTGGTAAGAGGATTGCCCTCTGCTGGGTACCTAACCATACCGGTATTACTGGAAACGAGCTAGCCGATGCTGCTGCAAAGCGCGCCGCGCAGGCTCTTTGGACTCGAGCCTTGCCTCTCCCCGCAAGGGATTTCTACTCGGAAGTATCTGCTTTTCTCCAAGAAAAGTGTCAAACAAATTGGGATTATCAGGTTTCAAACAAGCTCCGATCTATCAAACAAGTTTTGGTACCATGGCCCTCATCACTGAATAAGTGTAGGAGGGAAGAGATAATTTTGGCACGACTGCGAATAGGGCACACTTACGCTACACACCGACACCTTCTGATCAAGGAGGAAAAACCACGCTGTTCTCGATGTGACGCACATATGACTGTCCGCCACATACTGTTTTCATGCCGCAACTTCCAGGAGGAACGAATGCGTTACTTTGGTCCAAACTTTCATACAATGTCGTACACGGATTTTTACGAGACAGCTCGGAGATCGTTGCCACAGGCAAAATATACCGTTCCTTAGCTGCTATTAAGTTTCACGTTATCTATCCCTTTCAATAATAGTCATGTCGAATCCCATCATGTTCTGAAGAATAAAACAGTTATTGGCGCTAGATAACCACTAGCAGTTCAGGCGCCCTTAAGCCCAAATATACAAACACACAAACAGTAAGGGAAAGATTTAATGAGCATTTGGCAGATGCACGTCTCCGGCGTCCCTTCACTCCCCTAGGCGAACACATGGCCGAGCATCACTTGAACATGAACCATCGGGAAACCAATGAAAATTTCAATATAGATACCCTAGGCATAGCGAAAGACGGCGCGGACTTCAAAATCTTAGAATCCCTGTTTATTCGTGAGCTGAAACCAAGTATGAATTCCCACCTATATCGTCATGGCATGTATCGTAGGTTACCAGTTTTACCGATGTTTTGCGTGTGGCTGAAAAATTATCGCGTACGCAGGGTCTCAGAGAAAGTCCAATGAATTGCATATTGATGTGTGTAAACGGTATAACCTTGATGTCACAACTGTGTACACTCTGCCGCCAGGTAGACGCGTTCGTGTCGCGACGGCTTTCACCTGCCGTCCATGTATATGCATGTGTACGTTAGGTTTTTGTCCATTTTTGGCGTTTGTAAGTGCGTGTGTTTTTTCTCTTCGCTTTTTCTCGCAGTGGAGGTGGTGAATGGATTTTGTCAAGTTTTTGTGCCTGCAGCAATTTGAATTTTCGACCTGTTCGCCGATCGCAACGAGTGCATTGTTTGACAATGGCCTATGACCGAAACATCACAATATATATTTACAATTTTGTCTAACATTGAGTCGTTCCTGGATCTTGAAGATCAAGTTAGCTTTTAATATATCCACAATAAAATTATTAAGGATTAGATCAGGTCCATCTGAATTATGCCCTTCTATTTAGACTATCGCATAGGGGTCATCACTTCAGGTTAGACAATTTGAGGTGTAAGACAGTTAAGCGACAACAGGTCTTCAGTCAAAGGATTGTTAATTAGTGGAATAGCCTGCCTGCTGATGTTTTTTGGACTGGGGAGTCCCTCATTGAATGTATTTAAATATAAGGTGGACAGCTATTTTAGGTTGCAAAATCTTGTTTTTGAGTTTTAAGGGGTGGTGGGTGGGGTGAAATCTATGCTAAGTGGATGTGGACTGTACAGGCACCTTTAGGTGGCCGTGGATGGATTCTGGAAATTATTGGTAGGGTACTCAGGTCACATTTGTTACGTGAGATCAAGTGAATACGGCTGGATAGGTAGGGTATAAAGACATTGATGGGTGTGGGGGATGCTGGTCCCTGTGTTATTGGTGAAACTTAGACGATTATGTTTTTGATCATTCTAATACATTTTGTATTATACTAGCTATATAGGGTATGTTATGCTACTAGTATTATATTATACTATATAGGGTGTACCAAGCAGTGGATTCAGCATCTTCTTTCAGTATGTGATACTGATGAGATTGGCTATGTTAGCACAATGAGGCATGATTGGAGGAGTTTGGAATTGTTGGGGAGTGTGTTATGCAATATCAGGTGAATAGTGCCAGATAGGCTGTCAGATAGGCTGGGATATATAGTTCCCTTGGAACTTGAGATACTGGATTGATTGTGGTGTGAACATGTACTTTTCTAGTATCTTTTCTAGATAGGCTTAACCCTGTGACCCTTACTAAGCCTTAGCACTTTATGAACTTGTGAACTTTATGTCAATCTGAATAATGTTCGTTGCTTTAGATAATCAAGCAGGGTTCATCAATTCAGGTTGGACAAGTAAATGGGTAGGACAGTTAAATCCCAACAGGTTTTTCAGTGAAAGGACGGCTGATATATTGAACATACTCCATGGTGATGCAGTGGTATACTGTCAATGAAGGCATTACAAATGGGAGAATATATTGTGTACATCTGGTAATATTATTTTTTATTTTAAGTTGCCCTTTGGATGGGACCCTCTGGTTCTTGTTGGGCCTTGGTTCTTTTATGTCTTGGATCACATTAATAAATGGGCAATTATGTGAATAATAAGTGTATGTTGCCGTGGATTCAGTACTGGCCTTCTCCCCGACGAGGCACCACCTTCCGTGGTGGGGGGGGGGTTGCGTGCCCCAATGACCCGGCGACCATCTTACCGGCGAGGGGTGAGACTAAGAGTGCCTCACTCGTCCTTCCATCCATACGCTCCCATTCCAATGCCCATCTCATCTCAACATCCATGTCCTTCACCTGGCCCTGCAACACCAACTCTCCCTATCGTGAGCAGGTAGGACAACTTCCCCGGTCCTGCCCTCCAGCTCCGTTTTATTGGGGTAGTCGCGCCCCCTCGGCCCGTCCCCCGGGGTTGACGGAGTCCCGGAGGCTGAGGTCCCCCGTCGCACGGTGCTAGTTGTGACGGGGGACCAACACGTCTCTTTGGTCCCGATATCCCGGAGGGGCGGGCGGGCACGTGGGGCCTCACGCGGGCCAGGTGGCTGGTCGCCTCGGGCCGGGGGCCTGGGGTTCTCCCCAGTGTCTGCCGGCCCGGCCGGCTGGGGTCAAGTGGTGGGCGGCGCTGGATCCCGGTCGGGGTGGTGAGTCTCTCTCTCCCAGCCGGGTGATGGCGTCGCCCGCCCCGCATAGCTTCGCGGACGTCTGGCATCCTCCCATTCCCGGGACCCAGGCGTCCCCTCAGTTGGGCCCCAGCGTGGTGGGACGTCCGCGAGGCGGAAACCAAAACACACTACATGGCAACCAGAATAACCAAAAACGCCCCTGGCCCTTCTCGTATGGGGCCAGACCAGCCCCCCACCCGCGACGGGTGGGGGCTCCCCTAACACAGACAGCGGTGGTAACGTTCCCCCTACACCTCGTGTCCTTATTTTCAGAGGACTAACGAGGAGTCTTGCCTCTCTATCTCCATTTCAACGACGAAACGGATGTGACAGGTTTGGGAAGATTGCTAGATGTGAGAGGTTGAAGGATGGTGCTTTTGAGGTGGAGTTTGTGGTGGCCAAGGAGGCGGAGATTGCCTTGAGGGTATCTGAGTTCGTATACAGTGTGCGGAGAAGTGACACGAGAGTGGATGAGGTGGGACGAGTGGTCTAGGGGTAAGATGCTCGTCTCGCAATCGAAAGATTGTGGGTTCGAGTCTCACCTGTCGCTACTCTTCGCCCGCGACCAATCGGCGTGAGAGATTGGCGACGCTACATGACTCAACGGTCGACGTGTCGTAAAACCAATTACCAACCAACCAGAGTGGATGAGAGTATTGGAATTAAAGTAGAACCCCATCAAACAAAAAACATCTCGAGGAATAATAAACTGCTATGACCTGAGCGGCGTACCGGTGGACGAGATAGTTGATGGACTGTCCGAGTTTGGAGTCACGGAAGCGAGAAGGATGAGGGTGAGAAGAGGTGTGGATACAGTCCCGACAAATAACATAATTTTGACTTTTAACAGAACAGACATACCATCAGAAATACGTGTGGGGTACGTGCGTTTGTAGGTGCGTCTCTTCCTCCCCAACCCAATGCGTTGTTTTAGGTGCCAGAGATATGAGCATACGACTCAATTTTGTAGAAATCGCCCAGCGTGTGGTAAGTGTGCCTCGAATGACCATATTTTCGAGCATTGTACTTCCGCGACCCCCCATGGTGTGAACTGTGGGAGAGAACAAAGCCACCACACTTCTTCTGACCGAACTTGCCCGTCCTACTTGAAAGAAAAAGAAATCATAGCAATCAAACACACACAAAAAATAACCTTTCGGGAAGCAAGAGACTTATACGACCAATCCCATCCCAAAACGTCCTACGCTTCGAAATTAAAATATACACCAAGCCTTAGTCTGACACCTCCGCAACACATACAGCCCGAAAAGGCCTCGGATCTCATCTTTCAACTGACTGCCCTCCTTCGAGACTTTGGTGTGCCTCTTGCGTCTCCGGTGAGGCAGGGGCGGTCCACGCAAAGCGTTGCCGAGGGAACGATAGCCCCACCCACCACCAGTGAAGACGCTGACGAACCGTCTGAGGCCTCATCCCGAACAACACCTAGGGGTGGGGAGTGGACACAGGTCCAACGGTCAAAGAGACCTGCTAGATCCCCTCAACCCAAGCCTAGCCCCTGCCCATCCACCACGAATCCCCCGCCTCACACTCCACGTCCTCCCTCAAATCCCCCCTCGCCTCCCCCATGTACCCTCACCACCTCCAAATCCCTCCTCTCCACCTTCTCCCTCCCTGAACCCCCCGCCCTTCCCCCGAGTCAGCGCTCGCCTTCACACTCAACCTCTACTTCCGCACCCCCATCGCCGTCTCGTAGTACAAACCGACCCTTTCAAATACCCGATGCTAGATTTACTCATCAAGAAGCAGAAAGGCGAGCTCGTGAAGCGAAGCGAGCGCGGCTCATCGATATGGAGAAGGCCCGTGCGATGAGCCGCTAAGGGGCTGATAAGGCTCCACCCCAAAGGCCGGCCACCCCGTCGCCACGACGGCGAGTGGAGGGACCGGCTTCCAACAGCATGGGTCCTCCCCCACCCCCACCCCGACTGGGCTCCCAGAAGCGAGGCCTGCCGACGTCTGGATCTCCACCGGACCAAGGATCGCCGAGCTCCCGCCCTAGGACCCAGTTCCTTGGACCGAGTGCCGGTGTGCCCTCTGATGCACCGGCTAGTTCGTGGGCTCCGTTAAGCTCGTCGTGAACTGTCCTGTTTACCTCCCGTTTTAAAATACACACAACATTTTACATACGCTACACGTTGTCAACCCATGGACTCACTGTTTCTACAATGGACCCTTAGGTCTGTGGGATTGTTATGTGATAGTAACTATGATATCTCTACATACCTACTCTAACTCGTTTTAAATGGATCAGCCTCGATCGATTTTACAGTGGAACTGTAGGGGGTTGAGGACCAGCATCGAAGAGCTGCAGGCGCTTTTAAATCGCCACTCTCCGGTGGCCATCTGCCTGCAGGAAACAAAGGTGACACCAGACTACTTGTTCAACCTCAAATGCTACTCTGTTTTTCGAAAAGATACTCCCTCCGACACAATTGCACACGGTGGTGTGCTGCTGGCTGTCCACCACAGCGTCGCAGCGCGGAGCTTAGTGCTCCACGTCAAGTTGCAGGCCGTTGCAGCAAGAGTGCATTTTAACCACCAGGTTATATCTATTTGCTCGCTTTATCTGCCGCCCGGTTCTAGGTTCCCATCCAGTGAGCTTCGACACCTGATGTCTGAGCTCCCCCCACCGGTCTTACTGCTAGGCGACTTCAACGTCCACCACACGGCATGGGGATGTGATGACATTAATACACGTGGACAGCTATTAGAATCATTGATCCATGATGAATCGTTATGCATTTTAAATACCGGAACCCCGACCCATTTTACCCTGCCCTCCGGCCGTACCTCGGCGTTGGACCTGAGTCTATGCAGTCCACAACTCACCCAACTTTTTGACTGGACCGTGGCCGATGACCCCCTCGGCAGCGACCATTTCCCACTGTGGTTGAACTACGAAGATGGTGTTATACTTGGAACGCGACCACGCCGGTGGAATTTTAGGAAGGCCGACTGGTCAAAATATGAAACACAACTGGAGGAAATTTTTTCCGTATCGCCTGGCGATGCACCTGTGTCGATGGAAGAATTTACGAACGTTCTGGTCCAAACCGCCACCGACTCCATTCCTCTTACTTCTGGCGCTCCTCGTCGCACACCCGTCCCGTGGTGGACGGAGGAGTGTCGTAAGGCAATCAGGGCAAGACGCCGCGCCTTCAGAGCTTTTGACAAGTCTTGTAACACGGTCAACCTCATCGCCTTCCGGCAGGCTAGGGCCTTCGCACGGCGAACTATTCGAGAGGCAAAGCGTACCTCGTGGAGGGACTACGTTAGCACGCTAAATCGCACCACACCCGTCTCAAAAGTGTGGTCTAGAATCAAGCGAGTCGCTGGCAAATTCAGCTCTTCCCCTCTGCCAGCACTACGGGTTGGCGGTCGTGACGTCACCAACCCGGTCGACGTGGCCAATGAGATGGCCCGCACAATATCTAGTCGATGTCGGTGCAACAGTGGAAACGATGTATTCGCACGCCGCAAAGCAGACTGTGAGAGAAAGCCATTGAACTTTTCCACTCCTAAAAGGTTATGCTATAACGACCATTCACCATGGATGAGTTGCTTTCTGCCATTAGAACCCTTCGAAACGTTTCTGAAGGTCCCGACCAAATACATAGCGACATGCTGAAGCACATTCCATCACGTGCACTTACTACTCTGCTGAAGACCCTGAACTCCCTCTGGGTCAATGGCGACTTTCCACCAACCTGGCGTGAAGCTATTATGATCCCAATCTTAAAGCCCGGCAAGGATAGCCTAGACCCGACGAGCTACCGACCAATATCATTTACATCCACTCTGCAAACTGATGGAGACAATTGTTAATGTGCGTCTGACGGGGTTTCTGGAACGATATGGCATTTTAAATAATGCACAGTGTGGTTTTAGGAAAAACCGCAGTACTGTCGACCATCTTTTAACTCTTGGCACCGTGGTACGAGCAGCCTTCCATCAAAATCGTTACGTTGGTGCAGTGCTCTGATATTCAAGGAGCATATGACACCACTTGGCGCTGCGGCATTCTCATGAAAGCATTCAGGTATGGAATCCGTGGCTCCATGGGACTCTTCCTCCAAAACTTTATGTCAAGACGAGTTTTCCGTGTACGTATTGGAAACCACCTGTCGGAGAGATATCCACAGACGGAGGGGGTACCCCAGGGCGGTGTACTAAGTGTTGCACTGTTTGCCATCATGATTAATGATATATGCGAGTCCCTTCCTCAACAGATTGGCAGGTCACTTTTCGTGGATGATGTTGCAATTTGGTGCTGCACATCCAGTGCACCATCGATGGCCCGGCAGTTGCAGCCAGCAGTAACCCACTTAGAAAACTGGAGCTCTGAGAACGGGTTTCGGTTCTCGGTCGAAAAACCGTTGGGATACATTTTTGTCGGCGTCGTCGAAGCTGTCCAGACCCAACTATCCAGCTGTATGGGGAACCCATTCCCTTCCAGCGCGCTGCCCGGTTTTTAGGAGTCATTTTTGACACTCGTCTTACTTACAAGGAACATTTTAAAGCACTTCGGGAGAAGTGCTTTACATCGCTAAACCTACTGAAGATGATTGCACGCACGTCCTACGGAGGAGTTGTATCGTTCCCTCATCCGAGCAAAACTGGACTATGCATGTTTTGTATATGACGGTGCATGTACAACAAGCAAACGCACACTGGACACTACACCATTCGTCCCTCCGCATTGTGACCGGCGCTTTTCGCACTTCGCCTTCTGTAAGCCTTCTGGCTGAAGCTCATGAACCGCCACTCTCGCTCCGACGTGAAATGCTCGGGATGCGCTACGCTTGCAAGCTGCGTCAATTCCCCGACCATCCTACATATGCGCACGTTTTCTCTCGTCGCCTAATCTCATCATTCTATCGGGGACGTACTATGCATTCCACCCCCTTTTGCGTTAGGATACGTAGGATCTGTGAGGACAGTGGAATTCGACTGAAGGGAATCATGCAGTCCAATTTTACGCAGACGCCGCCATGGCAAGTGACCGCTCCGATAATAGACATGTCGCTATCTTCGGTAAGGAAGGAGGATGCTACACCACAAGACCGTCTGTCACGTGCCCTAGAACATATAGCCTCATTCGAGGGATACGTCCCGATATATACAGACGGATCTAAGACTGACGCTGGTGTGAGCAGTGCATTTGTTTCGGGGTCTCTGTCAAGATCTTTTTCCCTACCACCACATGCGACGGTCTACACATCCGAGCTGGTTGCCATCACGAAAGCCCTCAGTTTTATCGAAGTGGGGCGGGAGGCCTCGCATGTCATTTTTACCGATTTCCTCAGCAGTCTGGGCGCTAAGACAGTTCAACCCACCTGACCCCATTGTACAAGATATTTTACGACGTCTTAGACTGCTGGCTCAAGCCGGAAAGGCTGCTGTCTTCTGTTGGATCCCGAGCCATGTCGGCATCGTGGGGAACGAGGCAGCAGATGCTGCTGCGAAGCGAGCAGCCCAAGCCCCATACCTACGATCTATGCTGCTCCCAGCGAGAGAATATTACCGCTCTGTCGTGACCTTTGTTTTAAAAAAATGGCAGTTAAACTGGGATACGTTGCAGGACAACAAATTACGAGCAATCAAGCCATGTCTTGGAGAGTGGCCCTCGTCCTGCCGTGGGACGAGGCGAGACGAGGTTGTACTCTGCCGCCTTCGGCTGGGGCACACCCACCCAACACACCACCATCTGCTTTGTGGGGAGGACAGGCCAAGCTGTCCTCGATGTCATGCACCGCTGTCAGTGCGTCACGTTCTTATTTCATGCCCCCTGCTTGCAAATGATCGAAGACGTATTTTTGGAGGAATGCAGTCGATGTCACTCCGCGATCTCCTGGGTGACCAATCGCCCATGGTAACTTCAGGACAACTTTTTCGCCTTATCTCTGATGTCGACTTCAGAGCAATTTACACCCCCCACTGATATGCAATATTAGAAGCTGTCTCACGTGACGCATGAAATGATCTGCTTTTATTGTGAAGGCTCGTGTGTTACTGTTACTGTCGGAACGAATCCTCTCAAGCTGCTCATCTAATATTGTTATGGGCGCTGTATGACCAACGCAGTCGATGCGCCTCTAAACCCAAATAACCAACCAATCAGTACTGGCCTTTTGGTATGTGATGTTGACTATTCTGGTCATGGGAGCACAATGGGCCTGACATTTTCTTGAGAACTCATAAATAACATTGCTTAGGGTGTTCCTAATTCCTGCATGTTGCTATTCTGCTTTAGCTCCTCGGCTGTTTGCCAACTGGAGAACGCAAATTGCAAATTGCCATGAATACTCTCGTGTTTGGTGTCTTGCACGAACTTCAACTGTATTGTGCATGCCATTCTAGTCCACAGGTTGTTTGTGTTGTATTGGGGTTAGGTTATATTAACGCCAACCACTTTTTCAAAATATCCAAAATTGTGATCAACCCTTACGTCGTTCCCACGTTGTAGGAATCCTTCAAATCCTTCTCCTGTCTCGGACACGGATGGTGCCGATGTCGGTGCCGGCATTTCAACCCCTTCTGCCGCAGACACCGGGGCCTCATCCTCTGTCTCCGCCGGTCCACGGATCCAGGGCCAATCTGCCGCCGCTGGTGCAGAAACTTCGGCTTTCTGTTCCTCCGCCGGTGCCGGAGTCCCGGTTTCCCCATTCCTCCGCCGGTGCGAGAACCGCGGCCTCCTGTGCCGCCACCGCTGCCGGAAGCCCTGCCTTGTTAGCCATCGGTCCAAGGACTCCGGTCCCCTCTGCCGCCGCCGATCCAAGGGTTCAGCCCCTCTGTCGTCCCCGGTTCCTCATCGGGTCTCTTGGGACTCCGGATGTCTGGTGCCTCCACCGGAGCGACTCGTAAGTCATCGGGCGGTCGGAAGTACCGGGAACACTGGGGGAAAGATGTGGACTTGGATCCAGTATAACTGCAGCCTGGACGCTGTGTTCCGTCGGGTGTGCTTTGAGGCTGAGGGACGTCACCTGCTGAGGTCGGAATGGCGCAGAGATGATGCGTTCGTGGATGACGGTTTTTCTACCAGGAAAAACGGCCCGAAGCGTTTCCGAGCGCATAAAGCCTACGCCGTGCGCGCCACGGCTGTGAGAGCGGTCCTGACCGCGGACCGCGAGCCGGAAATGGTCCGGATGGTAAATGAAGCCACGCGAAGGGGGGAAAAGATGGGCAAAGCCCCCCCCACACCAAACCAGGGGCCACAGACAAAGGGATTTCTTAGAGGGGCGGGGGGGGGGAGGGGGCCTCCTTCTTTTTCAATTAGGGGGGGGGGGGGCCTTTAGGCCCCCCCCCCGGGCACGGGGCGGGGGGCCCCCGGGGGGGCCCAGTGCTACGACGGTGCAGCGAACATGTCGGGAGCCTTCAAAGGTTGGTTTCAATGTGTCAGCTACTTGGGGTGCTGTATGAGGGAGTGGCCTTTTTCGTTCAATTTATGGAGAGTGTTTCATCTTTCTGTGTTTGAACCGTGACAGCCATATTGATTGTGCAGGTTTAAAGTATAGGCATGTCGATTTGTATGTCTCAAAGCGCTCTGTATGTCTCTAATTTTGGGGGTATAGCGGAACTATTTGAGGTGGAAATATGACATCGTACGGAAGGACGTCATACTTTGTCGAAACATAAACATCTGCACATTACCAAGTTGGAACACCTTTGAGAATATCAAATTCCACGACCATAAACATCAGAACTATGTTTTACTTTCAGTGGCTGTTCTTTGTCAGCTTTGAGTAACATCGCCGACGAGTCTCAGGAAATAGCTCGCTTCGTGACGTTAATTTTTTCTACATATTTTTGATGCTTGCCCACCCCCTCAAACATCTGGCTACTTCAGTAAAATCTCATTGTAAAGGTGAAACACTCTTTAACGAACATTAATGATTAATTACCTAATTACCTGGTGGAACTTTAATCGTTTTTAGAAGATCCACAACCTTATTCAGAGGGATTGTTGTCAGATTGGCGTATTTCATTATTTGGGTGAAAAAATTTCCTTGCCTTTTAGATGTTGTTCGGAGCGCTCTTTTGTGTTCAGTTATTTGCAGCTAGTACTACCTTTTAGCTTTTTCAAATCGAATTAAGTGTGTTTCTGATCATTCCTCCTCAAACAGGTGTTTTACTTTGAAGTTTTTACTATTTCGAAGTTTAACATTTTCAATTCGAATTAAGTGTTTCTGATCATTATTCGTGAAACAGGTTCGTTACTTGCAGGTTTATAGTATATCGATGTATCTTTCCCTGGAAGTAATTGTAAGAAGACTGCAATAACGAGCACATTCCCTTTAAGATAAATTACTTATGTAAAAGCTAGTGAAAACATGTTGTACAGATTATGTGAAGATAATATGAAGACTAGAATGTCATAAGCCATTCAAAAGAGCTCTGCTGTGTGTTACTGCTGTGCTGCGCCGCTTACCAGTTGTACTCTTTTAAAGACGGTATCTTGTATACAACACAACCTCTTGCTAGATAGTTTCGGTACCTCACGTATTACGCTATGGGCTGAGAGTGATCGTATAACATCTGCAGGTCTGCAAGCTTTGGTGAAAGCCGAGCAACCGAAGGCTGTCTTCGTCCACTGCGCGGGACACCGTCTGAATCTTGTGGTTCAGGATTCCTTCGCTGCAGTCCGGGGCTCCAGAACGGCCTGCATGAGCTGGGCCGTCTCGTCGAGTTCGCGCGCGATTCGCCGAAGCGCCTGGCGGGTTTCGTGTCCAAGGAGTTGGCGACAGCCCTGCGTCCGCTGTGTCCGACGCGCTGGACCTGCCGGGAGGCGTCAGTGAGGTCCGTCATGGATAACTAGACGCAGCTCACGGACTACCTGGAGGAGCTGTGCGACGACCCTCAGGCCAGGACAGAAGCCAGCAGCACAGCCAGCGGCTTCGCGAAGCAGATGGCATCATTCAGCTTCTTCTTTTCCTCCTCGATCGCCCTCAAGTTGTTGGACCTGGTCACGCCTAAAGCCGTGCAGGGACCACGGATCAGCCTGCAGCAGTGTCTGACCATGGTGAGCACGCTGCAGAAGAGCGTGGCAGCCCACCGGGACCGCTTCAACTCGTTTTGGGACCTGGTGACCGAGGACGCCAAGAAGGCTGGCGTGGGAGATCCGGTCCTGCCCCGCGCCAAGCGACCGCCGAGGCGGCTGGAAGACGGAGGCGCTCCGTACGGCGATGACTCCCCAAAGGGCAGGTACAGACGGCTGTACTACGACGGACTGGACGTTATCTGTGCTTCCCTGCAGGACCGGTTTGGGGCCAGCGTCGACTCCTCTGTGCTGGAGGACGCCGAGCGAGGGCTGGTGTCGGCCCACCACCGGCTGCTAGACGAGGCTGCGCTCTTTTATGGGCTAAACCCTGCGCGTCTCAGCACCCACGTGGAGACGATGCAGGAATACGCAGCATCTCGCCAGCTGCGCTGAGCTATCTCCAGGACGTGTGCGAGCTCCTACGAGCTGACACCAGCGCGATGGCCATGCTGACCGAAGTGGTTAAGCTGGTCAAGATTCTCCTGACGGACCCAGCGACTTGCTGCACTGCAGAACGGAGCTTCTCGCTGCTGCGTAGAGTCAACAGCGACTGAACGGTGCAGCCATGTGCGCTGCGTATCCAGCCGAGTTAAGATCGCTGAGCGTCAATGACCTGGTGAATGAGTTCATTAGCCACAAGCCGGTCCGCAGCAAGCGGTTCGCGACTAGTGCTATGTAAGGTGGCGAGGCGTGTGGCGCGATGGCAGCGTGACGTCACCGCGCAAGGTGACTGTTAGCTTTGACTGACCATGTGAGGTGACTGCGTTAGTTTTGACTGATCGTCGGAGGTGACTATGTTAATTGACTCGCTGTGTGATGCGACTGTGTTTGTTGACTCGACAGTATGAGGTGACTATGTTAGTTTATCGGCTGTGTTAGGTGGCTAGCAGTGGGAAATAACTGTGTTAGATTACTGGCCATGGGAGGTGACCGTGTTAGGTGATCGGTCGTCCTACTGGCCGTTTGGTGTAAGAAAGTGCGAGGTGACCGGCCGTGGAAATGGACTTAGCGGTGGTGGCGCGTGCGTAGACGCGTCCTGCACGTCTACCTGCGAGGGCCGTTCGCAGCGCCGTCTCCCTCCACGCAGGCCGCGGTGCTACGGCTGGTTGGCACGTCCGTGATCAGCCGCGCATCGAACCACCAGTCGGCGCCGGTGTCGCCATTTTTTTGGCATCCTCAAATGTTCATAGGTGTCATCCTAGAGGATCTTGTCATGTAAAGTGTAGAGTACACGAATTCGTTTTAGTTGCATACATGTGTGCTCATACTTGTCATTGCACTGTCATTAAAATTTATCATGCAATGTTGTGGAAGTAATAGCTATGGATTTTCCTGTCTTATTTCAATCTGTCGTGTCAAGATCCGACTATTTGTATTCACTTCCCACGCCCAACTCAAAGCGAATTGAGACAGTGTTCGTGATGCGCCTGCGGTGTCGTATGACATGTCGCATGTCAAGAGCCTGTCGGTGGTCTGACTGCTGATCTCGGTGGAAACGTGCGTGCTGACTTATTCGGTCGAGTCAAGTGTAATAACGTGTTGGTGATTCCGAGCCAGCTTGGGTTAACACGCGTTGGTGATTCGATTCGGTAGGCCGGGGCCTGCTGCAGCTGCGCGGGAGAGTATGTCCTCTCCTTGGTTAAATGGTCATCCGACGAGGGAGAGGGAGAAAGAGAGAGGGAGAGAGAAAAAAAGCGATATATAGATATATATATATATATATATATATATATTGAGTACTATTTTGACAAGTTATACGTAAGTGGCACAATGATAAAAAAAACTATATTTCCACCAAAAAACACATCACTAACGTTTTGGCCGAAGGCCTTCTTCAGGGTGACACAATTACCAAATTTGACAAGTTTAAGCACGCAATCACGCACTCGAATTTCTACGCTCAAAACGTGACACGCATCGCAGCCTCTCGCTGGGCTGACGAACAATATAGTTCGAAACACTGCGTCAATGGCGAAGGGCGACATAACGGAATACACAAAGCCATGGATGGCACTCAAGAATGCCAGGCTATATATATATATATATATATATATATATATATATATATATATATATATATATATATATATATATATATATATATATTAGCCCATTCTGTAGAGAAGTTTGAGGCTGTACGCCAGTGTTGCAGTTGCAGGGTACGACTGTCGTGATTGTACTCGTTGGACGAAAAGACTCCGGAGAGAGGAGGTAGCGGGGTCTGTGACTTCCCTCTGATCATGGTGTGCCGGGTGCAGAGGTACAAGTTTGTGTCTCCTTGCGGTGAGGCTGCGTCTGCTACAGTGGAGTGGGCAGTTGTTTGTCCGATTGTCTGGAGACCGGTCCTAGTAGATTCGTTCTCGTAGCGAGAAAGCTATCGGAATTACGATCCGATGACTGGGCGAAAGAGTGACACTTGTACTGAGATAGCTGCAAGGTATATATATATATATATATATATATATATATATATATATATATATATATATATATATATATATATATATATATATATATATATATATATATATATACACATACATACATTAATCCGCCGAACTGCAATTTGCCATCCCCATTCGCCTTTTGAAAAAAATACATGTGCACCAGTTATGACTTGTGCGACCCTCGCTATCCTTGACTGCGCCACTGGCCCAGGGGTGTAGCCAATGGGATAGAGGGAGGGCCTTTTCGAGCTCCAGGACCTTCTTACGTTCCAGATGACGGGGCGCATATAGCCGAAGCAGCCGACGTGCCCAAAAATGCCAACTACGCACGTTCTAGAAGACCTCTCAGGCTTCGGAAACAATCTCAGGTACCGGGGGCCCTATCAGGCACCAGGAACCCCCGCCGGGCTTCAAATCCATCTCCAGGACATCTTGCCGTTTGTGAGACCTAAACGGGACGTGGAAAGGTCCAATGGGTGCCTTGCAAACCTGGTGCCTATCGTGGTACACGAGAGATGCGAAAATTCCTCCATTTCCTGAAAAGAGCACGTGATAGGTCCAGCATGTCATCTATTGAGCTTTGTTTTTTCTTCGTGGAATATATGACAAAAATGTGCGGGGTAAATCCAGGGTTTTGAAAAATGGGGGTAGCTTTGGGTGAAGCCTGCCTTCGTAACCGCCTATGCCACACCAAATTTAAAAACAATTCTCCACCCATGATCACGCATGATATGTCACTTGTGAAAATAATTCGTTTAATAGCTGCAAGAAATTATATTTTTCCTCATACAACCTCAATCCAGCTTTGCATGAACCTATAAATTAAAATAAGTACCATAATTTCTTAAGCCATTGCTTCACATGCGACTGATGACCTAAGAGCCTCCCGGACCTTACGATATCGGCTCTGACAGCGCGTTCCGCCGCTGGATTGTGCATTTCGGGACTACAAAAAATGTGACTGAGCACTGTTAGTTTTTTTTCGGTGCTGAGCTTTCTCTCGTCGATCGGCGTTTCATGACATTGTATGATGTACCAGAAAGTAGACGTGTATAAATAACAACAATACATGTATGCATGTCACACGACATCCAACATAACCACAAGTCCACGAGTTCAGTATCTTCCATATTGTACACATGCACGTTGCTCCCTGTACTTCTGACACTTCATACGCTGTCATGATTCGGAGATTTACTGCGTACCATGATAGTGCTATGTACATTGACTGATTTACTGCGTGCTATGACAGTGCGGCGTACCATGACAGATTTACTGAGTACCATTGCAGCACACAGAAACATTGCATGTGTCAGTGTCACGTGGTAATTTCAGCTTATGCAATACATTTGGCCGTTGTAAAATATATGTCTGCGAACAGCATGGGTTGCAAAATAATACTCATGAAGTTAGAAAGGTTCGACGAGCATCATGCGGCTAGACGAGCCGTATGATGCCTTGTCACATGCTGTTTATATTTACTAGCCTGAAATGTTGAAGCGAAACGCAACAGTTTGACGGTCAAGCGTAGGCAACGCGTACAGGAAAAGCAAAGCATAATACATTAATAGAACATTCCTATGTTAAAAAATTTGCACATGAAATGACAGTTTATCGAAGCTAACTCCGAACGAAAAAGACAATAAGTTCACCCATCATATCAATGTCAGGTCACGTAACCTTAGGTCGTCATGACACTGAGCCAAAATTCGAAGTACGCAAATTCCAAACCAGCTCAGACATTCTTCATTTCAATCTAAGCTCGGCAATGTACACTGTTCTACTAAATAAAGTATTTTATTTCGTGATGTGAGCCGCTAAACATAGTCATGTGCCATGCTTTTACGAAAATGTCGTAGATTATAACTCCGTGACCGTTGGTGTGATAGAGCTGAAAGTTGCAGAGCTCAAATAGCAGCATTAGATGATCTCGTTTTGCATGTTTACACATACTGAGAGATGGGGTATCTGTACGGGATACCCAAACGTCAACAAAACTACAAGTCCATTGCTTTAAAATGTGAAGGATTAGAACATGCGACTCTTGGCAACGCATTGGATCCCAAAGTTAATACCATGGCGTGAAATAATTGCGCGCTGATTACGCATACTGCATCAGGAGGTATCCGTTGTCAAGTGTGCCGCACCAGGTCGCAGGTCAAGGTCAAGTGCAGTCTGGATGAGAGCTGAAATATCGGCCCTTGCTTTCCCTATTTTAACCATCTAAACGTGAAGTGGGAGTGCTTAACGGTAATTTTGAACGGAGTGAAGTTAATCCGTAATGGAATCCAGAATGGAACGGAATTCATACTTTCCTTGCGGTTCATATAAGTAATCATATGAAACACGATGGGAGTGAGCAAATATATCGCCAGCCAGAATGTGCGCGGTGTGAAATGCAGGTCGTTAATGTTACGACAGAACAACTTGCGCAGACAATCTGATGCAAAAACAGCATGTCCATGGTCAATGATGCCGTGGATCCGTGACACCAGGTTGCCAGCTTCTCTCCGGGAACGAGCCCAGGCCCAGCGCTCGATCTTGTCAGTCGTTGGATCGGATCGAGGTGAACTTACTGAGTGTTGGTTGAGATTAATGTCATTAAACTTGCACCCCGGTACCCGCACTTGAGCTTGCTACGCTTAACTTTTTCTTTGAGGAGACCGTGAGCCTCCTTCATCATCTGTTAGTCCCGCTGTTCGTCACCACCAGCTTCACAACCAGCCTCTGCCCGTCTTTTATCATCGTTCTGCTTTGAACTGTAGTCCGTCCCCCACAATACCTCCCAAGTCACCGCTGAAACCTCTATAGGAGCTTGAGCGTGGAAGGCTTCTCGGGTAGCAGTATATGTAGCACGTGAGCACGATGCTTACAGCCTTATACCCAACACTATCATATTTTTGATACACAATGGAAGTATGATTAATTCCTAACAGTGACAAATGCCTTGGCATATGTGGGAATTCAAACGAGAAGGATAGCGAGAACTACCTGAAACAATTGATTGTATTCCCCTACTTTTAGTACCATGTGCATGTTACCTGAGAAAGGTGTTCGCGCAGCACGCGTACATGTGCATACATGCCCCTATATTCCCTAGTACAAATGTGATGAATAGATTCAAGGATCGGTAAAAAGGTCAGTTGTAATGATTCGGCTTGCGTAGCAACTGACGTCCTTGACTACGTAATCTGGAATAAGCTTGTGTACTATTAATATAGACCCATAGCAATGTGCTACCGAGCGAATATAGCAATATAAAAGCCATGCTAGCGCCTACTTAGTGTTTTATATTACTGAATGTTGAAAATTACCAACTGAGCTATCCCCACATGTTAATCTCGCTGCACACTGTAGCTAGTCAGTACGCAGCTTTCTTGACCTCTTGGGATACCCCGGCCGATCTGTAATGCAGCGCCTCAGCTATTGCTGTGGAACCTAAACATGTCGGCTGAAGAGTTGAAGTGAGCTTACTTGTTGAGTTGCATGCATGCGCGCCGGCTGTTAGCTATTGGTGACGCTTGTTCTCCGGTTGTGTTGCAGACCATGTTGGGTACAGCGTAGCGGCGCGCGCGCGATAGTGGTCTGTCTGGCGGCGGCGGCGCTGATGGTCAGCGCCAGCTTCAGCGTCAGGTGGCAGACGACGCCACTGGCGTACGATACGGAGCCGCGCGCTGCCGCCGCTGTCACCGCCGGCAGCTCTGCCCAGCTGGTCCGACTGGACCAAGCGGCGCGCGCCGGCCCGGCGCCCGGCGAGCCGCGCGTCATCCTCTACTGGAACAAGTTCTACAACAACGCCGACTTCTATGTGGGCTACGGCGGCCGGCCGTTCGCCGACTGCGCCGTCAGCAGCTGCGTCACCACGTCAAACCGGTCGGCACTGGCGCGCGCCGACGCCGTCGTGTTCCACATGCTGAACAGGATCGGCCGGCTGCCGGCCGGCCGACCCGCCCACCAGCGCTACGTGTTCTTCCTCAGTGAGCCACCCACGCTGAGCGCCATCGACGCCCGGCCGCTCCGCGGCGTGTTCAACCTGACGATGACGTACCGACGCGACTCTGACATCATCAACGAGTACTTCCGGCTGGCGGCAGGCCCGGAGCCGACGGCGCTGCCGCCGCCGCGTCGTCGGCCGCGCGCCGTCGCGTGGCTGGTGTCGCACTGCGACACGGTCAGCGGCCGCGAGCTGTACGTCGACCGCCTGCGCCAGTTCGTCGATGTGGACGTGTACGGCGAGTGCGGCCCGCTGGCGTGTCCGACCGACCGCGGCCCCAGCCGGCACGTCTGCTACCGGCAAATCGCCGCGCGCTACCACTTCTACCTGTCGTTCGAGAACGCCCAATGCCGAGACTACATCACCGAGAAGCTGGCGATGCCGCTGCGGTACGGCATGGTGCCGGTGGTGTTGGGCGTCAGCCGCGCCCAGTACGAGGCGGTGGTGCCGCCCGACTCCTTCATCCACGTGGATGACTTCGCCGGGCCGCGCGAGCTGGCTGCCCACCTGACCGCGCTCATGGCCAACGCCACCGCGTACGGTGCGTACTTCCACTGGCGGCGCCACCATCGCGTGGCCGAGTCGCGCGGCTGGTGCGACCTTTGTCGCTACCTGCACGAGCGGCACGCGCCGCAGTACTATGACGACATCGGCCGCTGGTGGATTGAAGAGAGCAGGTGCGCCTACGACCCGGTGGTGCCAGAGCCGGAGGATAGTACCGTGGAGACGTGACGCCATTGCAGACTAGAGCGTGCAGCCGGCACATGGCTGCAGCATTTGATCTGAACAGTGTCTTCGTGTGCGCAAGTTCACTTCTCGCCGGTCAGGCAGGCGACGATCAGGCAGCTTAGTGGAACACTTAACAGACAAAAATCAGTTGTCTTTCCCCACTTTGAAGTTAGAGCTGAAATACGACGAATACTAAATACCGAAATACTGAGATATGACGAAGTAGGTGTGCAAAAGTGCACCTATCGTATGTAACGGGGGCGGCTATTTTTTAGGAGCCCCGACCTACAACAAAAATTAAAAGCTTCCAGTATTTCGACCGTTAATTTTCGGTGCGGCCCCATTTTAGGGTTGCTTTTATGTTTCAGGGTGATACATTTTGTTTCCTGCTATGGCCCCTGAATCTAGGTTCCCATTGGCGGCTGCACCGGCTGATTTCTATGGGGAATATGGGAAGGAACCAGGAGATGTGTGTTGTTGAAATAGCTTAAAAGGACATTGCTTTCGGTTAACGCTCTTTGGGCCCTTGTTTACTCATATTTATAAAAACATTTTAATATATAATTACTGGTATGGATTATTTGGAATGCTAAAAATGGAGCAAATAAATGTAAGCCTCACACCTGCCATCTTGGGTCAGGTAAGTCACAATGGACAAGATGCATTTTGCGCGATATTTGCATGCATCGTGATAGGTTCAATGTTAGATTTGATGAGAAGTGTGGGTTTACGCGTCTTCTACGTCTCGGGCGGCGAAGCCACCCATGCTAGTTTCCACTACCATTTTCTACTACTGTGACCGTGGGTTGGTGCAGACGCTACATGCCTCGTGAGGTTCTCCCAACAATTGGGAACCGCGGACTAGTGTTATCACGTATCCGATACTGCATAACGGTATATGGCAACTTATCAGCTCAATATATGTCCGGCATACGAAAACTTATCTTCGCTGTGTGTGTAATTTCTGGACGATGCCCGTGAGACCATGTAGGCGACGCCAAGACCAACTGGAATGGTTGTTTGCTCGTGGACTCGCTGGGTAGCACTTACTGAAGAACATCATGGTAATAGTGGAACCAAGCGAACTGGCACAACAACCTACCTGTGGACAATCTGTAAGATCTGTAAGCGTGACACGCGCCAGAACAACAATTAAGCATGCCGAATATCCGTACGGAAACGGAGGCGACGATTCGCATATAAATCACCCGATGCTTTTAATAGACTGCCATCGCGCGCACAAGAGTACCATATCGAAGCATGCAAATACAAGCATCAGAAGCACCTGAGTTAAGGGCAGGAACACAGCGTATATTGGTGGACAACGCAAACTGAACCAGTCTAGTGCACACCTGCCCCACACATATTCATGAAAACTTGTCCATATGGTTCCCTTATGCCCTGAATGCATTTTTGAGACTTACATGCATCTACGATTAATAGTTTGTCCTCAATCGTGATGCCGAAATATGATGTCGCAGCGCATTGACGTTATATTCAAGGCCTATATCTCTGGAAGCTGATACAATATTTAAGCTCTGAACACAGCGAATTGAAGCTTATTACCCGCCCGTTATTACGCATGCCTAAATGGTTCGGGGGGGGGGGGGCAAGATTAAGGTCAGAAAAATACAATTCATTAATAATCTATCTTTCCCATCAGATGAGTGCATTTATTTCTTTCAAACCACAATATTTATATTCTATGAATCTTGTTGTCCTGGTATTGGTCACATGGAGAGTAGGACGAAGCTATTCCCACCCGGCGCAGCGGCTCGCTGGCCGCGCTCCGCCACTGTCGGCTCCCTGCAATATTTCATGCTAATCTGACACAGGGCTCTTCGCGAAATACTCAGGATAAAGTACAATGATTATGTATGGGAGCCAGACAATGTCTAGGTTTGGTGATAAAAAAAGATGGAAAGCTCTAAGAAAAATAGTATCGATCAAAGCACCAGTAGCAAAACACCTGTTAGCATCCTAGTGTCGAACTCGAAATCGACAAAGTTCGCGTCGATTCACCCCCCCCCGATATCGGGCTGTGTGAGACAATGATAGCTGAAGTCTGTGCAGCATATTTATGAACGAGATGACATCAGCGGGATCTGTCCAGAGGAACGGAACAAGGTCAGTGTGTGATACAGACGTAGAAAAGTCGCTATGAAACGCAATTGAAATTGTATCCGATGTGCGCGAGATTTACCGAATATGCAAGGTAGAGAGAGAGAGAGAGAGAGCGGCGCCTGCAGGATTCCTTGCATTTGACAGCTTCAGACCACCCTGGTGCGCTTTGGCCGGTGGTAGTGACATGCACTGTGTGCACATGCTTTCACCATCAATATCCCAAACTCGTGTTCAGAGCGATCAGTCTCAATCCTACAGCGACATAGTTAATCGGCGAAGTCGGGCGCGACATCGACGGTAGACAAGGTACGCTCGACAAATGCGACAAATGTCCGAGTCAGCCTGAACTTCGGTAATTCTTAGAGACAGATGAAGTATGTGCCTGAACATGCAGTTTACTAGCACTGACCGAACAACACTGGTGTCGGTACGTCAGTATACTTATCCGCACAGTTGTAGACTCCATTCTCTTGAAAAGTAATCTTCTGCAGTATCTTCTACTCGGCCGCTGGTGGATTGAATATAGCAGGTGTGCCTACGGTCCGGTGGTGCTGTGATCTTCATCGACTGAAACAAGAGGCTCTCCGTCCGACCAATACAATCAGACCATACGAATATTGAAACCCGAAGAGCGCAACTAGAATACCTCATGATATAGATGGGTTTCTGACAGACATATGCTCGACTCAATTTTTTTCAGTCGACTCACATGTGACAGATCTTGAGATCTGATTCGACTCATGATTCAGAGCAGGTCAAAATTATTTGATTCAACTCAGTTCAGACTCAGCCATGAGCCGTATGATTCAGTGTGCACTGCCCAAACACACACACACACACACGCACATATATATATATATGGATGTGGATAAATACATGTGCATGTGCAGAAAGTAATTGACTAAAAAAACATTATTGAGATGAATGGTTGCCAATGCATATGCAAAGCAATGAGTTAATACTACTTCAATCCACATCAGCATGATGCACAACCTGAATCATATATACCTGACACACATCACCTAAACTCAACATAGCACCCATGTGATGCGTCACCATCGGTAGTAGGGCTGCAGGAAAGATAAGCAACATTTTACTATTTTTGTGCCAACATCATAATGGACCACTTAGGCTTAAGCATCATAGCATGTTAATGATATTGATGCGATACCATTGACCACACTTGACACTATGTATTATCATTCATACCTTTATAATTGATAATAGGAACACCAAACATGTATCCAATAGGTACACTCGCCTTCAGTGGAATGTATGGGGGTACCTTTAACATGGCTGGCCCACTAGGAACGTAGGCTGTGACGCTTCATACCAGAAATTACTGGTAGGCTGTGCCGTTTCACAGTTATGCGTTACGTGACAGTCTGCCAGCTTCGCCACCGGCCAGCGTCCGAGCCTAGGGATTCGCGTGTGTGGTCGTCACGCGACCATTTGCCCTGCAGTTATGCAGTGATAAACACGGGTCTTCGCTGTTCCCGCCTTGCATTCCTCGGTCGGCCAAACAACATTGGCAGTTCAACGAGCAGGCTACCACTGGACTTCTGTCGACAAGCAACAATTGATAGCTGCGGATTTCTGACACCGGCAACACATAATGAGCAGGAAAGGTTGGACGAAGCTTCGTTGCAAAGATGTAGCGAAATGAGATGGGAGGTTTATGATGTCAATGAAGTATTCTCTGGCCCAAAAATAATAATAGAATGTCCAACATGTATGTTTTTTAGAGATGTAGTTCGAATTCTTGCTGGGGTGGCTTTATGGACCAGGATCCAATTGCTAAGCAGAGCTTGTTGCGTGAACCCTGGCCTCACTACCCAATCCAAGAATTGCAGTTCTACAGTAGTTAGTTAGTTAGTTATTGTGGTTTAGGGGCGCATCGACTGCACAGGTCATATAGCGCCCATAACTCAGTCATTTAAACATAAAAGCGAGTGAACGTCAGTTCGGATAACGAGTTATAAGACGACGTCAAACCTGTTCATGATAATACTGGTGTCTGCAGCAGCATGTTAATGACCGGTGTAAATCACGGAAAACCCAACTTCCAAGAGGAATTTAAAAAGCTCTCCTGATTGAGCAATGTCTGACTCATCCCCTAATACTTCCCGAAGCGAGACAGAGGTACGTCCAAATTGACGTCTCCGTTCGTGGGCAAGCCGGGGACATGATACTAAAATGTGTCGCACTGACATTGGTGCGGTGCCCCTCGGGCACCGTGGCGTCTCGTCACCGCTGAGGAGATACCGGTGTGTCGCGTAAGTATGTCCCAAACGCAGGCGACACAGGGCACCTCGTGGCCTCTGTTTCTGTGTGATGATGAAGCCTACTCACCAATATAGGGCTTTACGGTCTTCAACTTCTTGTTTGTATAACAAAGTACCAAAAACAACAACTTTTGTTTGTTAGAGAGTTCCAACTTGCCTGCCACTTGCCCGAAATATAACTTTTGACAGCTGAGTAGAAGTCCCTGGCAGGAAGCGGGAGGGAACGTGTGCACGGGGCCCGTGCTCCTCGCTTCGCCGCACCATCCGCGGCCTCGTTCCCACAGATTCCCACATGGCTCGGAATCCAACATAGAATAAACGTTTTTCCAGCGCAGGTCAGCAGTGTAAGCCTATGTAAAATATCTTGTGCAAGCGGGTTCGACGGATAAAACGCATTTATAGTCATGAGACTGCTAAGAGAATCGGTGTAAATTATATGCCGCGGGTCATAACATGTCTCAATGAAACTCAGTTCCTTGTCTAAGGCAACCAACTCAGATGTATAGACGGATGAATATGGCGGAAGCGAAAACGTCCTGACGACTGTGCCCATTATATACGCACACCCAACACCAGACTCGGTCTTGGATCCATCTGTGTAGGTGGCTGTAAAATGGCTGTAAGTTGCACTTAACTCTAGTCATAAAGAAAGCATACGACCTTCAATATACCAGGAGGTGCTGAGTTGACATCAAAAGTAACGTTAAGGATTATACTTTATTACTCAACGTTTCGGCCAGGGGCCATCGTCAGGAGTCTTAACTCTAGTGCCCTTATTCTGAATTCTTCGGGAACGACTTCGCACTTTTTTTTAGATATGACAGCGAATTGTCAATATCTGGAGATGCCAGTGTCCAGGGAGGGATTTGCATTGTTCCGACGCGCATCACTCCGCGTAATCTTATCCCGCTGTCCTCGAATAGTTTGCGAATTCTGACACAGAAGGGAATACAGCTTACAGGCCGTCGTCTTCTGAAGAGAGCCAGAAAGCTTCGCGAAAACACGGAACGGTACGTTGGGTGATTTGGGAACTGTCGCAGCTTGCAGGCATAACGCATACCGAGCAGTTCCCGACGCATAGAAAGCGCTGGCTCGTTGGATTCTACCAATAGACTAGAAATTGGTGTGGTGCGAAAGGCACCGGTGCAGATACGGAGTGCTGAGTGGTGTACCGTGTCTATTGTTCGTTTGGTGGTCAGAGCTGCGCCGTTGTAGACAAAACATGCGTAGACCAACTTTGACCGAATCAGCGAGCGATATAGCTGCAGCAGGGTTGGTCTATCGGCCCCATACGACGTACGCGCAACCACTTTCAGAACGTTCATAGACTTAACACGCGCCCTGGAGGGCCTCTGAAAATTACGCGCACAAGAGGGGGGGGGCGGATTCCGCCCCCCTAAAGATCTCGGCTCCTATTAAAGCTGGAGGAACGACATTCGCAGGGTGGATGGGTACCGTAGTGACCTCTATTCTATTGTGTGCAAATTTCATGACCTTAGGTGAATATTTTCAAGGTCAAATGAGGTGACATCTGTAAAATTTTCTTGTTTTGCGTGGCTTGGCTTGTCATTGTTATGGATCGCTGTGATTATGTTTAAATGCTCCAAAATGGGCATCAATGTTGTTTTGGACATTACTAATGATGCAATGCAGATGCTAGACACAACATTTCACCTCAGGTCACCTATATAGCAGCACTTTATCAGGTCAGTTACCTGTTCCAGTTACCGGAACCGGGCCGCCCGCCCGACTGCTCCGTTGGGCAGCTCGGCGCAATCGGCTTCGTGAAGAAAGGAGTGAAGTACATGAATAAAGTATGGAAACGCAATGACAAACAGTACAAATGACAAACCGTAGTGCATTTATGACAACATTCCAGTTGGTCAAGTTTGGTTCCATTAACCTGTCATGAACTTGATCCGACTTGACTTCGGTGACCTAACATGACCTTGAAACTATATAGCATATCAATATACATCAAACAAGTCGTTAGTGTTGCCAAGAACACTTCCCTTTTGCGAATATACGGGAAGCGCATCAGTGCAGATTTTTGTGGTCTGGCGCTAGGATTTGTTTTAACTTTAACGGCCCCTAACTTGAAACATTTTCGGCCGATTTCGATTTTTCTTGCTTTAAACGACGTACCGGTCATTTCTAAGCAGGTACACAGAAACTCGCGTATATCGAACGGTACAATCTGCAGTTATGTACGATAAACCGGAGGGGTGGGCGGATTTCACTCCCCCCTCCAGTGCGCGTGTTAAAACACCTATCTCTGAGCATCCTAAAGTGATGCCTGTACGTAAGTCGGTTGTCTAGAAAAACGCCGAGGAATCGGACAGCCGTCTCCGTTGGAATTTCTGAACCATATAGCCTGATTTTTATATCTGGACAGTTTCGACGCCGGCAAAAATGCACGGCAACCGTTTTTGTCGTCGAGAAGCTGAAGCCATTCACTTTCGTCCAGCGCTCCAGCCTAGCGACAGCAAGCTGCAACTGCCGCTGCAATATTGGTGTTGATGTGCTGGATGACCAGATTGTAAAATCGTCCACGAATAGTGAACGGGATATTGACGGCGACAGGCAAGATCCAATGTCGTTGATGATAATGGCGAACAGGGCGATACTGAGCACACTGCTTTGGGGAATTCCGTTGACCTGTCTGTACCATCGTGAGAGTCGCTCGCCAACACGGACCCGAAGCCGACGGTTTGCTAGTAAGTTTTGCAGAAAGACAGCCATAAATCCTCGCAGGCCATATTCACGTAGCTTCGTCATAATTCCATGTCGCCATGTGGTGTCGATAGCAGCTTCAATATAAAAAACAGCTCCGACATGTCGATGTTGTGCAAAAGCTGCTCGGATTGCAGTATCAAGTGCGACTAGGTGATCAATCGTACTTCTGTTTTTTTTATAAAACCACACTGTGCATTTGATAAAATGTTCTTGTCCTCCAGATACCATACGCTCCATGAGTTTACACATAGATGACGTGAGAGATATGGGGCGGTAGTGTAGTGGATCGAGTCCACGCTTTCCAGGCTTCAAGACAGGCACAACTATGGCTTCCCGCCAGGCCTCTGGAAATTCGCTACTCTCCGACAGATAATTGAAAATACTCAGCAATACATCTTGTGCGCATAGTGGAAGGTGTTCAATCATGTGATTATGCACCAGGTCTGGACCGTCGAACACGTTCCTGAGAGAACGAATTGCTGAGGTCAACTCGGCCTTGGTGAATCGTTTATTGTACGTCAGCTGTTCTGAGGTGGAAAAGTCCACTATGTTTTTCTCGCTGCGGGTGCGATGCCGAAGGAAATCGGGGTCACAGTTTCCACCTTTGCTGCGTTCTGAGAGGGCTTTTCCGATTTCGTTGGCGACGTCAGTAGGGTTCATGATGGCTTCGCCCCGTATCTGCAATACCGGCTGGGGAGTTGTGGAGTAGCGCCCAGATATTCGTTTTATGCGCGACCAGACATCCGCTAGAGGAGTGGAGTGGTTCAACCGACCAACGTAGTCTAGCCAGGATGCTCGCTTCGCGTCCCGTATGGTGCGCCGTGCCAGAGCCCTGGATTTCCTAAACGCTATCAGGTTCATCGTCGTACTGTTTCTGCTGAATGCCCTAAATGCACGCTTACGGGCGCGAATAACCTCCAGGCACTGTTTGGTCCACCATGGCACTGGTGTGCGCCGAGATGCCCCTGAGGTTTTCGGGATGCACTCCGTGGCTGTCTCGATTACGACTGAAGTGGGCGACGGTAATTTTGTTTTCTAGTCTGGCCTCAAACTCTTTCCAATTGGCTTTAGTAAGGTGCCACCTTTGAGGCCACGTGCCGAGAAAAGTTTCACTCCGGTACTCCAGCCATACTGGGAAATGATCGCTTCCTAGCGGTTGTCAACAGACCATGTAAAATGTTCCGCCAGTTGCGGAGAGCAGAGGCTTAAGTCTAAAACCGATGTGCTCCCGGAAGGTGAAGTAAAATAAGTGGGCGAGCCAGTGTTTAAAAGAAACAAGGACTCGGATCGATAAAATGTTCCAGTAGACTTCCCCGAACATTAGTAGAGGGACAGCCCCAGGCTGTGTGGTGACAGTTAAA